>CM042957.1:45876590-45946237 GCA_023678885.1 Pogostemon cablin | reverse complement strand
TGGCTTTCAGAAGTCGATGGTTCGCTATCAACCCCAACAGGCGGGTAGTCCAGAACTCTCCCTTTCTTCTTCACCGTTTGGTCCAGTCGCTCGTCAGCTTTCTTTGCAGACTCCAACGATGCCAATCTCCACGTTTAACGTGTGTGTGTGTTATACAGGGTGATAGAAAGTTGATTTTTTTTGATGCAGTGTGTATGATGTCTAGCATTATAAATCAACAACAATCACACCAACCATATAGGATACCATGGTGTAAAAACAAAAAACAGTTCAAAACTCATCTGATTTAATCAGATTATTAACATAATCAAATAATTGATTTCAAGCAAGCAATCTATCCGACCACTTATCACACGTATGGCTTAAAGCCAATCCAACGTCTCATGTTTCACCACGAAACCAACGCTCTGATACCATTTGTTGGCAATTGGATCATGTGGATCAACGTGATCGTTAGGATAAAGGAAACAATCAGCGGAAGCAATTAAAAAATGTGTTTACCGTACTTCTGGGTCGATGTAGAGGATGAACAGCAGTGAAGAACACCTCTGATCTTCTACCGTATGTCCCAAAGTCAACTCTGGTGTTGGGTGGTCAACAATCCCAGAGTTCTCTCAAATTGCTCTCTGTTTTCTCCCGTATGTCAAATGAGGACACTGACTTAGGTTTAACAGGAACTGAGATGACTTATATACTTGGGCTACAGCAGGGACCAGGAGGAGAAATTGGACTGGGCCTCAATTGAATTTAATTAACCAAGCTTAGCCCAAAGCTTTTAATTAAATCCAATAATAATAATATAGTCCACTAAAATATTATTACTGCACTACCCGTCCAATCCCAAAATTATGTTCTGGGCTCTTCTTATTATGAGCCCGATAGTCTCCCCATGTTTAAGATATACAATGCCCATTAATTAATTAAGTTACTGACAACTCAAATTAATTAATATCTCATCCGAGAGTAGTACCACTCAACCTTATTATCATGCCGGAAATTAATCCACTTGCAAGATTTACATGATAAACCTTATGAGCTCCTCAAGGGGACATCATCAACCTATGACGGACATGGATTCCTTCTACAATCAACAGCACACCATAGAGACAACACTACTTCCCAACTCACCGAGTATATTGATTTAATACTTATAAATCTCACCTATTGATGAATCAAAGAAATACATACTTCCTTACGTGTCGAGGTTATTGTATAGGGATTAAGAGCACGAACTTTCATAATAACAGAGATCAAGTTCTTCTATAAGTCAGTATAAGTCGAACGATCTCAAACGGTCCTGCTCAATACACACAAGTGCACTAATGTGATTCTATAGCCAAGACAAGCTAATACCAAACCACACTACAACCATACCGATAGAGAGTCCCCGTCTATCTCGGTTGTGAGCATCTGTTTATACTTTATAAGGAAACCGATAATATGATCTTCTGCGTGTTGTCGCACAACATATTATCTACATTATAAAGTAAATGGACTATTGCATCATGCATATAAAATAAATTTAAGATGCAATTATTTGATCAATGATTCTCATTTCAAATATTGTTATAACATTGTTCATACTAAAGCTAGACTTTTAGTATACAATCCAACACATGTGTGGAACGAGTCCTAAACAGTGGATGCATTGGTTACCAATGGCTGAGTTCTGGTACAATACTTCTTATCATTCAGCCATAACAATGACTCCCTTTGAGGCTCTATATGGTTATAAAGCAATACCTCTATCTTTTGGCCCTCACCTTAATACACCGGTGATTGGAGTGGAGCAAACCATTCAACAAAGATAAGATATGCATCAACACTTGAAGAGATTGCTCCAGCAGGCTCAAGAAAGGATGAAAAAGACAGTAAACAAATATAGGCGGAGAGAAGTTTTCCAGTGGGAAGTTGGGTTTTTCTTAAGCTCAAACCGCACCGACAGCTTTCGTTAAGGAGTACTAAGTGTTGGTACTTGTTCACCTTTTTATGTGTCCCCAAGTGTGGGAATCAATTGTAGCTCAGCGTGTGACCAAGTTTATTATCGAACCCAAAGGATAATTCTAGACTAATTATTTAATCTAATTATGACTATTCTAATTTAAGACAAATCTAGGTATTTTAAGAGAATTAATTAAACTAAAAATGCAGAAAATAATTACTAAAAATATAAAATAGCAGATAAATTAAATATGGAAGTGTTCAAGAGAGAAGATCGGTAGCACTAGGAAATCCAGTTAAATCGGTCAAATCAAATCACTAGACAATCGGTTAGAATTCCTGCAGTTCTTATGAAAGTAATCACGTAACTCTGTTAAATCCCTCTTTTAAAGTAAACTTAACACATAAACCTGGTTTAAACCCTCAGATGCAGAAGAATAATTCATACTCCCTTTCTAGGTACTTCATGCAAATTTCCTAATAGGCTATAGCACTAGACTTCCCTTTATAGGTACTTAAGAATTAATCCTCAATTCTCACCTAACAATCTAAGAAACCAAATCCTATAAAATGATAATTAATAAATATATTAAGTGTCTAATATTAATTATTTTAATGAATAAAGGTTATATGGTTAGATCCCCTTTACCCATAACAGGTCGACAAATATAATTCTTATATAAAACAAGCAACATGCATAAATATGCATAAGACAAATGACATAGACATGCATGAGGACAGATCATATAAGGCAAAAATATAAGTCTAAATTCAAAGCATTAATAAAGGAATAAGTATACTGCAGGTATCTAACATATTCTAGATCATCAATTCAAACCAATTAAACCTTCAAAACCTAGCACTATCCAAGAAGTATTGGCCCATGCTGTTACAGGAAACACACATGGTTAGGTATGAAGGCATAGCCATAAGTCTATAATTCAAAAGTTTAAAAGAAAGAATAAGAAAACCCCTAGATGTGGTGTGATTCTCCGTTCTCTCTTCCATGATTCTGAACCTTCTTATTCTCATTATCAAGTAAGCAACACTGATGAACTCTCCAGAATGGGTAGATGAAATGGTGAATCTTGATGTCGATATCGTAGCAGGGAAAGGGTATAGAAAAGTATGTAGGGTTGTGGAGAGTTATAATTTGGAACACCCCTCTTTTTATAGTTGAGTACTGATAACTCCAGAATTCTGACTCTAAAGTGGGCTTTTTTACGTCAAAAATATGAACGGGCCAAGAAAATGATAAAAAACAACGACCGAGCCTTGTTGGGAAGTGGCACGAGTCGTGCCGGCAGCTTGCTAGTAGATCCTTCGGCACTCTCGGCAGCACGAGTCGGCAGCTCTTGGTGGCATGGCGCTCGTGCTCGGCGCTCTCAGCAGGCATTCTCAGCGCACTCGGTGCTGGTGCCCGCACGCTGTGCGGCATGACTAGGCGCTTCTCGGTGGCACGACCTCCCTTCCTGGTCGACACGAGTTGTGCCATGGATGGAAAAAATAATTCAGATCCCGAATGAATAGTTTACCCATTTTTTAGGCCATGGATGAATAAAATAACTTAAAGAAAAATGCATTACTTTGTATTGAAACTGTTCATAATCTATTAATATATCCAGTATATTAATTTTTTTTTTTCATTATTCAATTCATCATATCACAATATGATTGGAATAGTGCAATTATTTGTATCCGAGATATACTCCCACAATTTATCAATAAAAAATAATTTAAATTAATAGAGTAATAAATGTTTTTTTTTTAAAATTACATATTATATATATATATATATATATATATATATATATATATATATATATATATATATATATATATATATAAATTTTTTTCTTTTGCGAGTATTTTGTTATAATGCATGTAATTTTTTTATTTTTTATAAACACAATGTAAATGTTAAATATATTCAAAGTTGGTTGTGTAATATTAAAATTCTCTTAATATATACAAATAAATAACCATTTAGTAATTTTGTTATTTTACCATATATTTTTGTTAAGGGTATTTATTTTTATTGATTTTACATTGGCAAAGTCTTGCACAATTTTATATATAAATACATTTACTCTTTATCATAAATTTAAATTTACATTTTTCGTTTTTTTCATCTTCAAATACTAAAGTTTACAATTTTACAAAAGAAAACATATGTAATCTCATAACCTTACAAAAATTGGACTTAAATTCAAGTATTAGTTTGTTTAAGCTTATTCAACAAATTGTTTGATCGTTTTAATCGATTTCAAGCAGAGTATATTCTAATTATTATCAAGTTTTTATTTTATATTTATTATTTAAAATTATATACTCTATATTAATTATTTAATATTATTTTTAACTTAAATTTAATATTTTTCAAATTATTATTAGTTATTATTTTAAAGAATTTAAATAAAGAATTTTTCCAATTATGCTAATAAAGAATTTAACTATTAGTTATTATTTAAAGAATTTAAATAACAAGTTTAAGACAGTAAACTAATTATCCAATTAAGCGTTAATAAATAATAACTAGTAATACTTGCATAATTGGATAAAAATGTTTAAAATAATATTAAAAATTTGAAATTCTCTTATGAGGCAGAAGGCTCCTTATTTCGCTGACCGTTAACTAGTAATACTTAGATAATTGGATAAAAATATTTAAAATAATATTAAAAATTTGAAATTCTCTTATGAGACAGAAGGCTCCTTATTTCCCAAAAATATTTAAAATAATATTAAAAATTTGAAATTCTCTTATGAGAAACTTATTTCGCTGACCATCAACGGTCATATTAGCATAATAGAAGGCAGAAGGCTCCTTCTCTCTACAAACCCTCTTCCCTAAACTTTTGGCCTAAATCCGCCATAGCCCATCGTCTATAATAGTTGGATCTATTACCGATCGGACCTTCCCCTGGCTTACCACATAAATTGATTTTGGGATTGACCCGATCTTCCTTGTGGTTGGTTTTCCACCGTTTTTTTCACGCAGCAGGCCTTGGTACGAATTTCTTCCATCCTTTTTATCAACCGCGCTGACCCACCTCCGTTTGCCGGCTTCTCGTCAATCTGACGCCGCAGATTCCAGTCTTTACTGGATGCTACCGCCGAGCCGTCGCCTCGTTCGCTCGTCTTCTCCGCTGCCTAGGACAACCTCCAATCCGCCGCAGATGTTCAAGTTCGCACAGTCCTGGGAAGGGAAATAACGAGAGGCTGTTGGAGACCAGGCCCTCGGATAGAGCAGGGGGAGGTGGCGCCCAGGTATTGAAATAACCCATCCATCAGTTCCTTTTTATTATATGAGTATCATCTATTAGCCTCTTCCCTCCCTAGCCTTCTTCCGGCGAGGGGCAGGTTTCCGGAGGCTCCGGCTGCGCTTTCCGGCGTAGATACCTGCCCCCTCACCACCCCCTTTTCTTTATTTTCCTGTTCCTGCCTTTTCATTAAGTTTCATTACACACCTCCATGTAAGTTTTCTATCTTTCTCTAGCTTGTATCCTGATGGTTTGGTGTCCCCTTCAGTCTCTACGGCCGTTTCCCAGCTTCTTTCAAGATCTGAGACGGCGAGTCTTATATCTGAGACGACTTCCTCTCGGTGCGGTCTGCCATGGTCGCCGGATTTCTAACCAGCCCTTTCGCCGGCTGTGCTCCAGCAGCCTCTGCATCCCCCTTATATATCCATGCTTGCGGGACGGAGCTCATGTTTTCACTTCCGATGCGAGGCGCCTGCTAGAGGGGGTTTCCGGATCATGCTGCAACTCCGGCATCTGCCCATCGGATGTTCTTTCACTTTCAGCTTTGGGCCCTACGCCACACTTCCGTGTGGTCTTCCCGATCCTGGCATCATTTTCTAGCTGCTTCTTGGTTGTGCCCACGAAGAAGAGTTCTTTTATGTTATGGGATGTAGTTCAAAGCTGGTTTTCGAATTATTGTTCTACATGTACTTTTTCACCACATTTATAATAAGTTGGGGAGACCCAAGATTAGGAATTTTTAAGCTAGGAGATGCAGGATTAGGGTCTCTTAAGTTGGGAAGATCCAACAATACAGTTTCTTTTGTAAGATTTCGAGGTTCTTGGAGTAGAGAAATTTAGGGATTTATCTTTATCATGATTTAAATTATCTATGTTCACCTCTAAAGATATTTAAATAAACGTGTTCAATTGTCAACAATTCAAGCAGATGTTTGGTTGTTTATTAGCTGACCATATGAGTTTCTATTTAGGATGATGGAAATCTTGTGTTAAGGTTTGAAGCGGTTCTTGGAAGCCCAGTAGTTAGTGGAATTTGTGTTGGGAGAGCGTTTTAGGTTTTTATTTTTTGCATCTATTTTTTTTAAATATTGTTTGAGTTTTTCAGAAAATAACTGAAAAATATTTTGATTGTCTTCTAATGTTTGCAGTCTCTTGGATGCCTCATGAATCCTTTGTATGTAAGAACTGTTCTAGTGACATGGAATATCCTTCTGCTCAGGTTTGATATATGTTATTATCTGTTTGAATTAATGGCAAGAGTTCCATTTCTTATATGTCATTATCTTTTTATTTGTTTTTTTTAACTTATGGTTTTTATTGTATTTTAATTGCAGAAAATTTTTTTATGAACAAAGATGATTGTCAACTATGAGAATGACATCCAAGATTTGACAGATGCGTTGAAGTAGAAGACTGATGAATGTTATCATCATGGATATCCAAGAGTGCCACCAAGGAACAACTTGAGAAGGTTTGGATTGATCTGGACAATAAGACATTCCGAGCATATACCCTTGGTAAGATTCATAACTAATTGTTTGAGTTATAATATTAATCTGCTGACTTGCTTTTTTTAAAAAAAAATTGTGTCCAGTTGATGAAAATGACAAAACGTTAATTTTCCTTTTTGTGTGTGAAGCGTTATGAAAGATTTGGAACTCGCATAACATTTTCTATTCATGTTCATCAAGATGCATTTCCAATTTATATTTACAATTGGATCTATTTTTGTACATCTTAATGACCTACTATGAGGTTTCTTACTATGGGGACACGTCGCCACTAAATGCAAGGGAAACTAATTTATTGTATTTTAGTTATCAATATGCTTAGGATGAAATATGTCATTTGATTCTGGATATCTTCAGGTAGGATACCATGGGGAATGCATGAATTTTAATGGGTAGAATGAACATGGGATAAAGCGTTTGACTACTAGGAGACCATTGGACTTGATGTTCTTTTTTTTAAATTACTATTGAATTATCATTGAACTCAATGATTATAGAGTCAGGCATCGATCAAGAAGGTATTTCACTTGTAGTCCTTGTTAGATGAAGTGCAAAATCCTTTACTGGCTAACGAAGCATCATTTCAACATTACATGGAAGGCTGGGATGGGTGTGTATGCTCTTTTTATGCTGAATTTCTGCTGTGTCTGTAGCACTCTATATGCTTTGGATCCTGGCATCCATATGAAGCTGCCATGGATAATAATCCCCTGAATTATGCCAATATTCATTTTTTCATGCTGTTAACAAAAAGATTTCTTCTTCTAATAATATATGATGATCAACAATAAATAAAAGTACATTTTCCACTCAGAAAATAGGCTATATAAGAAATATTAGTTTGAGTTTCAAAGACACATCCTTGATATATTCAGATTCCATGTATTACTTTGCTACTTTTTTGTTATCATACAATTTATATGCACCTTAAATTTTTAACTGTGCAGCACTTATAGATTCATAATAACTAATAGTTCTTGTATTGGGGTATATTGCCAAAAGAAATGAAATGCTTGCATTGTGAGACTGTGTAAAGGCAAGGGATGAAACATTTCTGAACTTGAGCCCTTATTTAGAACATAATAGTTCAATTACAAGTTGTCTAAAAGTACTTAGTTCCACTGAAACTTAAATGCTTAATACAAAATCTTTTTGACACACATTTCAGGTTTTACCTTTTACTTTCTACGCATTAGATCTTAAACTCTATCATGATCATAGTAGTTTCTTTCTGTGGGATGATGATATTTCATTTGCCATGATGAATTTTAAGTGCTATAAGGTCATATTTCAAGACTGGAATTTTCAAATTCTAGATAAGAATTCAAGTACCTTTATGTAATGACTGGTTACCTTTATCTACTGTCTACTTTAAAGTCTCACAGCTTTCCTAAAATTTCTCTTCTTTCTTGCAAGAATTGCTGTTATTTAAGAGTTCACATAATGACGTGACATTGGCATTTAAATTTATTCTCATATTGTTAAGAATCTTTGTTATGCATGTTGCTCTTTTGTTTTTCTTCATTTGCTTGCTCTCTTATTTCAAGACTGGAATTTTCTATGTTTGTTTCTAGATAAGAACTCAAGTACTTCATTAATGGTTAACTTTATCTACTATCAGCGTTAAAGTTCTTTTGTTTTTCTTCATTTGCTTGCTCTCTTATTTCAAGACTGGAATTTTCTATGTTTGTTTCTAGATAAGAACTCAAGTACTTCATTAATGGTTAACTTTATCTACTGTCAGCGTTAAAGTCTCACGCCTTCGTTATAATTTGTCTTCTTTCTTGCAAGATATGCTATTATAGTTTACATGATGACCAGATATCGACATTTAAGTATATATTCATATAGTTTAGAATCTCTATTATGCATGTTGCTCTTTATTTTTTACTCATTTGCTTGCTCTCTTATAGAATGAGTTTTTAATTACAGGACAAAGGTTTAACATAAAAAGAGATTCCGGCTGGAAATTCAAAACTAATGATCTAAAAGGTATGATTGATTTTGACAATATAATTGATTAAAGGATTTTAAAGGTTCATTCTTCATGACTTGAATTATCATTGTTTCTAGAAAAGAACTCAAGTACTTTCATTCCATGAAAGATTACTTTATCTACCGGCTAAGTTACTATCTCAAAGCCTCCCTAATAATTTCTCTTCTTTTTTTCAAGAATTGTTCTTATCAAAGACTTAAATGTGATGACTAGCTATTGGAATTCAAATTTATTTTCATATTTTTTAGAATCTCTTTTGTGGTTTTTTTCTTTTATTAATCATTTGGTTGCTCTCTTCTAAAATGTATTTGTAATTACTGTACAACAATTTAACATAAAGATATGATTCTATACTAGGCTTGTATTTTGTTGATTCAAGCTCTAGCCTAAAAGTTGTTTAGTTCTCCTCCATCTTCGCATTGAAATTGTAAGATATTTATTTTAGTTGTAGTATAATGATATATATTATGTCTGAAACCAATTTGTACTCTCATCATGTAAATAAAATTTATTCCCTAAAAAAATACTAACACCCCTCAAATGAACATGGGTTCTGATTGGTGGTTTGAATGCTAAAATTTTAGTTAGGAAGAGGGCAGGTCCTTTTTCAAAAATAGGGAGATTATTTAATTAGCTGATATTATTAATAGAAAAGGGAAAACTAAAAGTACAAAGGACCAAAATTGTCCCCAATGATGAGCTATGAATGCAAAAAACCTGACCTTTAAAAACTTTCTACGTAATGACTTGTTAAAATGTTTGTTATGAATCCTGTTTTATGCACTATTAATTTTCTTCTTCTCTCTTCTGCAGGCCTCTTTTATTATGGCTGCTCTCCCTAATGCTAAGCATGGTGAAGAAGGGCGTACTAAAAAAAAGTATCATGAGATCTTTCAAAAAAAAGGTCAAAAGAGCAAAAAAAAAAAAAAAGAAAGTTCTCATGAAGCTAAAAAAAAAGATCGTATGAGCATTGGAAAAAAATTGAGGGCAAAAAAAAAAAGATCATAAAAAGGTAAAAAATAAAAAATCATGAGAGCTTTGATGAGCATACATTGTGCAGTTCCTGGATTGAATGAGAAAAAATGTCCAGGTATTGCAATTGCGATGTAGTATTTTATTAAAGTGTTTTCCCCCCTTTATAAAAATGATAACTTCTGTCATTTGACACATTTCAGATGAATACAATTATGAAAGAGCTCTAATATCCCAAGGTTCTTAGTTAAGGCCTGTTTTGGATGATTTGTGCAGTGCACCACTTTTGTACTTCACATATTAAAATGAAGGTGCTTGAATCTCTTTGTTAATAATCTCTCTTGTGTCTTTTTCTTAAAAAAAAATTAATTAATATCAGTGATATCATTTTTTAAGTTTTATTATGTTGTGGTTTTAGCATTTGGCATGTTTGTTCCTGCAGGATTTAATTGACTAATGCGAGATATCTGTTTCAATCTAGTTATATTACAACTAAAAATGCTATTGTGAAGCTGATTGGTGCTCTACACAGGTTTGTTGTCCTAGGTGGCATGAATTTCTTTTGCCACTTTTTCATACTCTTCAAATGCTAGCTTTACTGACTTTATGTTATTCTCCTTGAAAATATTAAAGGCTTCTCAGATGTCAAACCTGCTCTGGATAGTAGTACCATTGAAGCAGAGTATGAAAGGAATCTGTTTAAGGTAATTTCTGGTAAGTTTTCAAATGTTCTTTATCCTTGAGAACCCTTTGATTGTACTTCACTACATATTAGCATTGTGAGATCGTAATGTCAAGGGATCAAACATTTCTGAACTTGATCCCTTATGTAGATCATAATAGTTCAATTGCAAGTAGTCTAAAAGAATTTATTTCCACTGGAAATTTTAATACTTAAGACATCCTTTTTTACACACGTTTCAGGTTTTATCTTTTACTTTCTGTGAGTAAGATCTTAAGCTCTATCATGATCATGGTAGTTTCTTTCTTTGGGATGCTACTCTTTCATTTGCTGCGCGTGATAAATTTTCAAGTGCTATAAAATCTTATTTCAAGACTGGAATTTTCAATGTTTGTTTCTAGATAAGAACTCAAGTACTTCATTAATGGTTAACTTTATCTACCGTTAGTGTTAAAGTCTCACAGCCTTCGTTATAATTTCTCTTCTTTCTTGCTAGATATGCTATTATAGTTTACTTGATGACTGGAAATCGACTTTTAATTATATATTCATATAGTTTAGAATCTCTATTATGCATGCTGCTCTTTATTTTTTCCTCATTTGCTTGCTCTCTTATAAAATGAGTTTTTAATTACAGGAGAAAGATTTAACATAAGAGATTCCAGATGGAAATCCCAAACTTATGATCTTAAAGGTATGATTCTTTTTGACTATATAATTGAGTAAAGTTCTTAAAAAGTTCATTCTTCATGACTTGAATCATCATTGTTTCTAGAAAAGAACTCAAGTACTTTCAGTCCATGAAAGATTACTTTATCTACCGGCTAAGTTAGCGTCTCGACGCCTCCCTAATAATTTCTCTTCTTTCTTTCAAGAGTTGCTCTTACCAAGGAGTTAAACGAGATGACTACTATTGGAATTCAAATTTATTTTCATATCGTTTAGAATCTCTGTTGTGGTGTTGCTCCTTTATTTCTCATTTGGTTGCTCTCTTCTGAAATGTATTTATCATTACTGTACAATAATTTAACATAAAGATATGATTCTATACTAGGCTTGTATTTTGTTGATTCAAGCTCTAGCACTAAAAGTTGTTTAGTTCTCCTCCATTTTCGCATTGAAATTGTTAGATTTTATTGTAGTTGTGGTATATATATCATGTCTGAAATCAATTTGTAATCTCATCATGTAAATAAAATTTATTCCCTAAAAAAATAATAACACCCCTCAAATGAACATGGCTTCTGAATGGTGGTTTGAATGCTGAAATTTTAGTTAGGGGAGGGTAGGTCCTTTGGCAAAAATGGGGAGATTATTTAATTAGATGATATTATTAACAGAAAAGGGAAAACTAAAAGTACAAAGGACCAAAAGTAGTATCCCCAAGGATGAGCTATGAATACCAAAACCCTGGCCTTTAAAAACTTTCTATGTAATGACTTTTTAAAAAGTTTGTTGTGAATCCTGTTTTATGCACTATTAATTTTTTTCTTCTCTCTTCTGCAGGTCCCTTTTATTATGGCTGCTCTCCCTAATGCTGAGCATGGTGAAGAAGGGCGTACTAAAAAAAAGTATTATGAGATCTTTGAAAAAAAGAATTAAAGAGCAAAAAAAAAATAAAAAAAATGAAGAAGGCTCTCATAAAGCTCAAAAAAAAAAAATCATAAGAGCATTGGAAAAAAAATGAGGTAAAAAAAAGATCATAAAAAGGTCAAAAAAAAAAAAAGAAGAAAAATCATGAGAGCTTTGATGAGCATACATTGCGCAGTTCCTGGATGGAATGAGAAAAAATGTCCAGGTATTGCAATTGCGATATACTAGTATTTTATTAAAGTGTTTTTTCCCCCTTTATAAACTTTCTATGTAATGACATTTTAAAAAATTTGTTGTGAATCCTGTTTTATGCACTATTAATTTTCTTCTTCTCTCTTCTGCAGGTCTCTTTTATTATGGCTGCTCTCCCTAATGCTGAGCATGGTGAAGAAGGGCGTACTAAAAAAAAGTATCATGAGATCTTTGAAAAAAAGAGTTAAAGAGCAAAAAAAAAAAAAAAAAAAAGAAGAAGGCTCTCATGCAGCTCAAAAAAAAAATCATATGAGCATTGGAAAAAAAAGAGGTAAAAAAAAGATCATATAAAGGTGAAAATAAAAACAAAGAAAAATCATGAGAGCTTTGATGAGCATACATTGCGCAGTTCCTGGATGGAATGAGAAAAAATGTCCAGGTATTGCAATTGCGATGTACTAGTATTTTATTAAAGTGTTTTTTCCCCCTTTATAAATATGATAACTTCTGTCATTTGAAACATTTCAGATGAATAAAGTTATGAAAGAGCTCTAAAATCCAACGTTCTTAGTGAAGTCCTGTTTTGGATGATTTCTGTAGTGCACCACTTTTGTACTTCACATATTAAAATGAAGGTGCTTGAATCTCTTTGTTAATGATCTCTCTTGCGTCTTTTTCTTAAAAAAAAAATTAATTACAATCAGTAATATCAGTTTTTGAGTTTTATTATGTTGTGGTTTTAACATCTGGCATGTTTGTTCCTGCAGGATTTAATTGACTAATGCGAGGTATCAGTTTCAATCTAGTTATATTACAACTAAAAATGCTAATGTGAAGCTGATTGGTGCTCTACACAGGTTCGTTGTCCTAGGTGGCATGAATTTCGTTTGCCATGTTTTCATACTCTTCAAATGATAGCTTTACTGACTTTATGTTATTCTCCTTGAAAATATTAAAGGGGTCTCAGATGTCAAACCTGCTCTGGATAGTAGTACCATTGAAGCAGAGTATGAAAGGAATTCGTATAAGGTCATTTCTGGTATGTTTTTAATTGTTCTTTATCCTTGAGAACCCTTTGATTGTACTTCACTACATATTAGCATTGTGAGATCGTAATGTCAAGGGATTAAACATTTCTGAACTTGATCCCTTATGTAGATCATAATAGTTCAACTGCAAGTAGTCTAAAAGAATTTATTTCCACTGGAAATTTAATACTTAAGACATTCTTTTTTACACACGTTTCAGGTTTTACCTTTTACATTCTGTGAGTAAGATCTTAAGCTCTATCATGATCATGGTAGTTTCTTTCTTTTGGATGCTACTCTTTGAGAACCCTTCGATTGTACTTCATTACATATTAGCATTGTGAAATCGTAATGTCGAGGGATTAAACATTTCTGAACTTGATCCCTTATGTAGATCATAATAGTTCAATTGCAATTAGTCTAAAACAATTTATTTCCACTGGAAATTTAATACTTAAGACATTCTTTTTTACACACGCTTCAGGTTTTACCTTTTACATTCTGTGAGTAAGATCTTAAGCTCTATCATGATCATTGTAGTTTCTTTCTTTTGGATGCTACTCTTTCATTTTCCGCGCGTGATAAATTTTCAAGTGCTATACGATCTTAATTCAAGACTGGAATTTTCAATGTTTGTTTCTAGATAAGAACTCAAGTACTTCATTAATGGTTAACTTTATCTACCGTTAGTGTTAAAGTCTCACAGCCTTCATTATAATTTCTCTTCTTTCTTGCTAGATATGCTATTATAGTTTACATGATGACCTGAAATCGACATTTAATTATATATTCATATAGTTCAGAATCTCTATTATGCATGCTGCTCTTTATTTTTTCCTCATTTGCTTGCTCTCTTATAAAATGAGTTTTTAATTACAGGACAAAGATTTAAAATAAGACATTCCAGCTGGAAATCCCAAACTTATGATCTTAAAGGTATGATTGTTTTTGACTATATAATTGAGTAAAGTTCTTAAAAAGTTCATTATTCATGACTTGAATCATCATTGTTTCTAGAAAAGAACTCAAGTACTTTCAGTCCATGAAAGATTACTTTATCTACCGGCTAAGTTAGCGTCTCGACGCCTCCCTAATAATTTCTCTTCTTTCTTTCAAGAATTGCTCTTATCAAGGAGTTAAACGAGATTACTACTATTGGAATTCAAGTTTATTTTCATATCGTTTAGAATCTCTGTTGTGGTGTTGCTCCTTTATTTCTCATTTGGTTACTCTCTTCTGAAATGTATTTATCATTACTGTACAACAATTTAACATAAAGATATGATTCTATACTAGGCTTGTATTTTGTTGATTCAATCTCTAGCACTAAAAGTTGTTTAGTTCTCCTCCATTTTCGCATTGAAGTTGTTAGATTTTATTGTAGTTGTGGTATATATATCATGTCTGAAATCAATTTGTAATCTCATCATGTAAATAAAATTTATTCCCTAAAAAAATAATAACACCCCTCAAATGAACATGGCTTCAGAATGGTGGTTTGAATGCTGAAATTTTAGTTAGGGGAGGGTAGGTCCTTTGGCAAAAATGGGGAGATTATTTAATTAGATGATATTATTAATAGAAAAGGGAAAACTAAAAGTACAAAGGACCAAAAGTATCCCCAAGGATGAGCTATGAATACCAAAACCCTGGCCTTTAAAAACTTTCTATGTAATGACTTTTTAAAAAGTTTGTTGTGAATCCTGTTTTATGCACTATTAATTTTCTTCTTCTGTCTTCTGCAGGTCCCTTTTATTATGGCTGCTCTCCCTAATGCTGAGCATGGTGAAGAAGGGCGTACTAAAAAAACGTATCATGAGATCTTTGAAAAAAAGAGTTAAAGAGCAAAAAAAAAAATAATGAAGAAGGCTCTCATGAAGCTCAAAAAAAAAAAATCATATGAGCATTGGAAAAAAAATGAGGTAAAAAAAAGATCATAAAAAGGTCAAAAAAAAAAAAAAAATCATGAGAGCTTTGATGAGCATACATTGCGCAGTTCCTGGATGGAATGAGAAAAAATGTCCAGGTATTGCAATTGCGATGTACTAGTATTTTATTAAAGTGTTTTTTCTCCCTTTATAAACTTTCTATGTAATGACATTTAAAAAAGTTTGTTGTGAATCCTGTTTTATGCACTATTAATTTTCTTCTTCTCTGTTCTGCAGGTCCCTTTTATTATGGCTGCTCTCCCTAATGCTGAGCATGGTGAAGAAGGGCGTACTAAAAAAAAGTATCATGAGATCTTCGAAAAAAAGAGTTAAAGAGCAAAAAAAAAAAAAAAAAAAAAGAAGGCTCTCATGAAGCTCTAAAAAAAAATCATATTAGCATTGGAAAAAAAAGAGGTAAAAAAAATATCATAAAAAGGTCAAAAAAAAGAAAAAGAAAAATCATGAGAGCTTTGATGAGCATACATTGCGCAGTTCCTGGATGGAATGAGAAAAAATGTCCAGGTATTGCAATTGCGATGTACTAGTATTTTATTAAAGTGTTTTTCCCCCTTTATAAATATGATAACTTCTGTCATTTGAAACATTTCAGATGAATAAAGTTATGAAAGAGCTCTAAAATCCAACGTTCTTAGTGAAGTCCTGTTTTGGATGATTTCTGTAGTGCACCACTTTTGTACTTCACATATTAAAATGAAGGTGCTTGAATCTCTTTGTTAATGATCTCTCTTGCGTCTTTTTCTTAAAAAAAAATTAATTACAATCAGTAATATCATTTTTTGAGTTTTATTATGTTGTGGTTTTAACATCTGGCATGTTTGTTCCTGCAGGATTTAATTGACTAATGCGAGGTATCAGTTTCAATCTAGTTATATTACAACTAAAAATGCTAATGTGAAGCTGATTGGTGCTCTACACAGGTTCGTTGTCCTAGGTGGCATGAATTTCGTTTGCCATGTTTTCATACTCTTCAAATGATAGCTTTACTGACTTTATGTTATTCTCCTTGAAAATATTAAAGGCGTCTCAGATGTCAAACCTGCTCTGGATAGTAGTACCATTGAAGCAGAGTATGAAAGGAATCCGTATAAGGTCATTTCTGGTATGTTTTTAATTGTTCTTTATCCTTGAGAACCCTTTGATTGTACTTCACTACATATTAGCATTGTGAGATCGTAATGTCAAGGGATTAAACATTTCTGAACTTGATCCCTTATGTAGATCATAATAGTTCAACTGCAAGTAGTCTAAAAGAATTTATTTCCACTGGAAATTTAATACTTAAGACATTCTTTTTTACACACGTTTCAGGTTTTACCTTTTACATTCTGTGAGTAAGATCTTAAGCTCTATCATGATCATGGTAGTTTCTTTCTTTTGGATGCTACTCTTTGAGAACCCTTCGATTGTACTTCATTACATATTAGCATTGTGAAATCGTAATGTCGAGGGATTAAACATTTCTGAACTTGATCCCTTATGTAGATCATAATAGTTCAATTACAATTAGTCTAAAACAATTTATTTCCACTGGAAATTTAATACTTAAGACATTCTTTTTTACACACGCTTCAGGTTTTACCTTTTACATTCTGTGAGTAAGATCTTAAGCTCTATCATGATCATTGTAGTTTCTTTCTTTTGGATGCTACTCTTTCATTTGCCGCGCGTGATAAATTTTCAAGTGCTATACGATCTTAATTCAAGACTGGAATTTTCAATGTTTGTTTCTAAATAAGAACTCAAGTACTTCATTAATGGTTAACTTTATCTACCGTTAGTGTTAAAGTCTCACAGCCTTCGTTATAATTTCTCTTCTTTCTTGCTAGATATGCTATTATAGTTTACATGATGACCGGAAATCGACATTTAATTATATATTCATATAGTTCAGAATCTCTATTATGCATGCTGCTCTTTATTTTTTCCTCATTTGCTTGCTCTCTTATAAAATGAGTTTTTAATTACAGGACAAAGATTTAAAATAAGACATTCCAGCTGGAAATCCCAAACTTATGATCTTAAAGGTATGATTGTTTTTGACTATATAATTGAGTAAAGTTCTTAAAAAGTTCATTATTCATGACTTGAATCATCATTGTTTCTAGAAAAGAACTCAAGTACTTTCAGTTCATGAAAGATTACTTTATCTACCGGCTAAGTTAGCGTCTCGACGCCTCCCTAATAATTTCTATTCTTTCTTTCAAGAATTGCTCTTATCAAGGAGTTAAACGAGATGACTACTATTGGAATTCAAATTTATTTTCATATCGTTTAGAATCTCTGTTGTGGTGTTGCTCCTTTATTTCTCATTTGGTTGCTCTCTTGTGAAATGTATTTATCATTATTGTACAACAATTTAACATAAAGATATGATTCTATACTAGGCTTGTATTTTGTTGATTCAAGCTCTAGCACTAAAGTTGTTTAGTTCTCCTCCATTTTTGCATTGAAGTTGTTAGATTTTATTGTAGTTGTGGTATATATATCATGTCTGAAATCAATTTGTAATCTCATCATGTAAATAAAATTTATTCCCTAAAAAAATAATAACACCCCTCAAATGAACATGGCTTCAGAATGGTGGTTTGAATGCTGAAATTTTAGTTAGGGGAGGGTAGGTCCTTTGGCAAAAATGGGGAGATTATTTAATTAGATGATATTATTAATAGAAAAGGGAAAACTAAAAGTACAAAGGACCAAAAGTATCCCCAAGGATGAGCTATGAATACCAAAACCCTGGCCTTTAAAACTTTCTATGTAATGACTTTTTAAAAAGTTTGTTGTGAATCCTGTTTTATGCACTATTAATTTTCTTCTTCTGTCTTCTGCAGGTCCCTTTTATTATGGCTGCTCTCCCTAATGCTGAGCATGGTGAAGAAGGGCGTACTAAAAAAAAGTATCATGAGATCTTTGAAAAAAAGAGTTAAAGAGCAAAAAAAAAAATAATGAAGAAGGCTCTCATGAAGCTCAAAAAAAAAAAAATCATATGAGCATTGGAAAAAAAATGAGGTAAAAAAAAGGTCATAAAAAGGTCAAAAAAAAAAAAGAAAAATCATGAGAGCTTTGATGAGCATACATTGCGCAGTTCCTGGATGGAATGAGAAAAAATGTCCAGGTATTGCAATTGCGATGTACTAGTATTTTATTAAAGTGTTTTTTCCCCCTTTATAAACTTTCTATGTAATGACATTTTAAAAAGTTTGTTGTGAATCCTGTTTTATGCACTATTAATTTTCTTCTTCTCTCTTCTGCAGGTCCCTTTTATTATGGCTGCTCTCCCTAATGCTGAGCATGGTGAAGAAGGGCGTACTAAAAAAAAGTATCATGAGATCTTCGAAAAAAAGAGTTAAAGAGCAAAAAAAAAAAAAAAAAAAAGAAGGCTCTCATGAAGCTCAAAAAAAAAATCATATTAGCATTGGAAAAAAAGTGGTAAAAAAAAGATCATAAAAAGGTCAAAAAAAAAAAAAAAGAAAAATCATGAGAGCTTTGATGAGCATACATTGCGCAGTTCCTGGATGGAATGAGAAAAAATGTCCAGGTATTGCAATTGCGATGTACTAGTATTTTATTAAAGTGTTTTTTCCCCCTTTATAAATATGATAACTTCTGTCATTTGAAATATTTCAGATGAATAAAATTATGAAAGAGCTCTAAAATCTAACGTTCTTAGTGAAGTCCTGTTTTGGATGATTTCTGTAGTGCACCACTTTTGTACTTCACATATTAAAATGAAGGTGCTTGAATCTCTTTGTTAATGATCTCTCTTGCGTCTTTTTCTTAAAAAAAAAATTAATTACAATCAGTAATATCATTTTTTGAGTTTTATTATGTTGTGGTTTTAACATCTGGCATGTTTGTTCCTGCAGGATTTAATTGACTAATGCGAGGTATCAGTTTCAATCTAGTTATATTACAATTAAAACTGCTAATGTGAAGCTGATTGGTGCTCTACACAGGTTTGTTGTCCTAGGTGGCATGAATTTCGTTTGCCACGTTTTCATACTCTTCAAATGATAGCTTTACTGACTTTATGTTATTCTCCTTGAAAATATTAAAGGCGTCTCAGATGTCAAACCTGCTCTGGATAGTAGTACCATTGAAGCAGAGTATGAAAGGAATCCGTATAAGGTCATTTCTGGTAAGTTTTTAATTGTTCTTTATCCTTGAGAACCCTTGATTGTACTTCTCTACATATTAGCATTGTTAGATCGTATTGTCAAGGGATTAAACATTTCTGAACTTCATCCCTTATGTAGATCATAATAGTTCAACTGCAAGTAGTCTAAAAGAATTTATTTCCACTGGAAATTTAATATTTAAGACATTCTTTTTTACACACGTTTCAGGTTTTACCTTTTACATTCTGTGAGTAAGATCTTAAGTTCTATCATGATCATGGTAGTTTCTTTCTTTGGGATGCTACTCTTTGAGAACCCTTTGATTGTACTTCACTACATATTAGCATTGTGAGATCGTAATGTCAAGGGATTAAACATTTCTGAACTTGATCCCTTATGTAGATCATAATAGTTCAATTGCAATTAGTCTAAAAGAATTTATTTCCACTGGAAATTTAATACTTAAGACATTCTTTTTTATGCACGTTTCAGGTTTTACCTTTTACATTCTGTGAGTAAGATCTTAAGCTCTATCATGATCATTGTAGTTTCTTTCTTCTGGATGCTACTCTTTCATTTGCTTTTCAAGTGCTATAAGATCTTATTTCAAGACTGGAATTTTCAATGATTGTTTCTAGATAAGAACTCAAGTACTTCATTAATGGTTAACTTTATCTACCGTTAGTGTTAAAGTCTCACAGCCTTCGTTATAATTTCTCTTCTTTCTTGCTAGATATGCTATTATAGTTTACATGATGACTGGAAATCGACATTTAATTATATATTCATATAGTTTAGAATCTCTATTATGCATGCTGCTCTTTATTTTTTCCTCATTCGCTTGCTCTCTTATAAAATGAGTTTTTAATTACAGGACAAAGATTTAACATAAGACATTCCAGCTGGAAATCCCAAACTTATGATCTTAAAGGTATGATTGTTTTTGACAATATAATTGAGTAAAGTTCTTAAAAAGTTCATTATTCATGACTTGAATCATCATTGTTTCTAGAAAAGAACTCAAGTACTTTCAGTCCATGAAAGATTACTTTATCTACCGGCTAAGTTAGCGTCTCAAAGCCTCCCTAATAATTTCTCTTCTTTCTTTTAAGAATTGCTTTTATCAAGGACTTAAACGTGATGACTATCTATTGGAATTCAAATTTATTTTCATATCGTTTAGAATCTCTGTTGTGGTGTTGCTCCTTTATTTCTCATTTGGTTTCTCTCTTCTGGAATGTATTTATCATTACTGTACAACAATTTAACATAAAGATATGATTCTATACTAGGCTTGTATTTTGTTGATTCAAGCTCTAGCACTAAAAGATGTTTAGTTCTCCTCCATTTTCTCATTGAAATTGTAAGATTTTATTGTAGTTGTGGTATATATATCATGTCTGAAATAAATTTGTAATCTCATTGGGGTCAACTGCCACTAGTTCCAAAATGCAAGAAAAAGAAGTAATGAAGGAAAAGGGAACTACTTTAAGATTATTAGATGAAGAGGACGAAGAAGAAGAAGATAATGTTGGATTTGAAGAGAAAAAGATTTTAATGAGGAAGAACAAATTGATGATGAGGACTTGAAGTTTGATGATGAAGAGATGATAATTAAAATATATTTGCTGCTAGATTTTGTGTGATGCTTTGATTGACTTATTTTATTTCAAATATTATGAATTTTCGTATGTGCATGTTTAATTTTGGCTAGTTCATATGTCGTACTCATATAAATTGTTATATTATATGCCTTTTAAACTTATTTTATTGGGTAAATATGTTGTATATGGGTTATATTTAGTGTAGAATAAATAATGGTGTTATATTATACATTAATTCCAAGGCGCGCCTCAGGCGTGCGCCATGCGCGTCAGGCACAAATATGCCTCGGTGCGCCTTGCGCCTTTAATAACTATTGGTGCAGACAAAAACAGCAAATCTACTTTCACTTTTTATTTCATATTCACATATTAGTTAACTTTTGCATCTGATTTTCCATTGTAAACTTGCAAACTGTACACGTCTCCAGAATTGTTCCGTCAATTGGCCTAACTCACCAATTTAAGGGGTAATTTGCCTGTCTTCTGGTTATCGCCGCTATTGTATAAAATTTATTGGTACTGATTTACTTCTTTGAGAATAATATATTGAGAGAAACATACTTAAATATATTACTCTCTCCATTCTGCTAAGATAGGTTTGTACATTTTTTCACATAGGATAAGAAAACCTTTCAAGTGTTTAGAATTGTATCTTTTGATCTTTTTTCTTTCCTATTTTGACTTTTGATTTATAGTATTTAAATATGCTTGTGTTAGGTAACAGACATTTTGGTCCACTGTGATAGTAGTTTGGTCAATTAAACTAGCCTATAAGTTGGATGCTCAAAAATGGAAAAGAAACTTGTAATGAGTGGAATTGACTTGAGTTAATCATTAGATTGAGCCTTCAACCTGTGAGTCTCTTTTCCACCTGCCGTCTCTGTAGTATATTGGATCCATTTGGCTTGAAGGGTAATTATTGTAGAACAGTTAAACTTTGATTTATTTTTTTTATCTCGTGTGTTTTATTATGCTCTGAAGATCCTTGTGTCCAATTGACTTTCTTTTTTTTGGAATTTAACCTGTTCTGTGTAGTGGATAACTCTTCGGTAATTAGTAAAGTGGGCATATATTGGTTCATTTCCTGTTTTAGTGGATGATCTGACAACTTGTTTGTAAACTTGTTAAGTTTTTTTCACTTTATAAATATGATCAGTTCTGCCATTTGATCTTTTTCAGATGTATAAAATTATGAAAGAACACAAGAATCCAAAGGTTCTTAGTGAAGGCCTGTTGTGGATGGTTTCAGCTGTGGACGACTTTGGTACTTCTCATATCAAAATGAAGGTGCTCGAAGCTCCTTTTCAATGATCTCTGTTGTTTCTTTTTCTTAAAATAAATTTAATTTCTACTAATAATATCATTTTTGAATTTTAGTGTTGTGGTTTTAACATCTGACATATTTCATCTTTGTTTCTGCAGGATTTAATTTTATTTTTTTTTTGCCAATTTTCATATTCTTCTTGTAGATATTAAAGGGTTCCTCTCAGATGTGAAACCTGCTCTTTTGAGTACGCTTGATGCAGAGTATGAGAAGAATCCGTATGAGGTAATTTATGCTCAGATTTTATTTGTTCTTTTCCTTTGATAACCCTTTGATTGTACTTTACTATATATTTTTTATGTGCAGGTGTCTGCAGCACCAAAGAAGACTGTGAAATTATCTGATTCTGCAACAATTGTTGCTGGCGGTTTAGATGGACTTCCACGTGAAGATATTAGTGAAAAGATCACTCCTGCTCTGTTGAAGGGACTGGAGAGTTCTGATTGGAAGGTAATTTTATGTTAATGTTAGCTAGAAATTTATTAAACCATTTCTTGCATATGAACTTGCTTTATTATTTTTTCTTTTTCTTTTTAGATTCGTTTGGAGTCTATTGAAAATGTGAATAAAATACTTGAAGAGGCAAATAAACGCGTTCAACCTGTTGGATAGGATATTTTTGTTTTTTGATTGTAAATTAGAAGTATCTGAATGCAGTAATTTTCTCACTCGTGCGACTTGCTTCAGGAGATCTATTTGGAGCTCTAAGAGGCCGTTTGCATGATAGCAACAAGAATTTAATTATGGCAACCCTTTCTTCACTTGGTGCTCTTGCATCTGCAATGGGGCAGCCCGTTGAGAAGGCAAGCAAGGTACAATTCTCCACACATTGTTGTATGATTACAAGAAAAAAAACCTCTTCAATAAATTCACATTTTATCCCCAGTTCCATCTGAACCCAATGAAGCATTCCCATTTTATTAAATCCACTGGATCAATAGTAATTATGACCTTGGATCTTTTCTTTTACAGGTTAGATAATTAATATTAATGTGGTTCATGCAGGGTATTCTTTTAGATATCTTGAAATGCCTAGGTGACAACAAGAAGAACATGAGAGAATTTTGAAGACCTTAGATTCTTGGCTTGGTGCTGCTAACCTTGATAAGATGGTCTGTAGTCATCCTTTTCGGAATTTTTTTATTGTGCATCTTGTTTTATGTACTAATAACTTTCTTCTCTCTTCTGTAGGTCCCGTATATTACGGCTGCTCTCACAGATGCTTAGCTTGGTGCAGAAGGGCGCAAGGATCTTTTTGAATGGTTGTCAAGATATCTAAATGGATTAGCTGATTTTCCTGATGCTATACAGTTGCTAAAACCCACTGCTTCTGCCATGACGGTATCAATTTCGGCAAATAATGTGTTCTTTTTAAATATCAGTGGTTGACAATTGCCTCTTATTTACTTATTTTATTTTATGTTAATTATACTGCTTGATGAATATTCCAGGATAAATCAGCAGATGTTCTTAAAGCTGCTAAAGCATGCTTCAATGAATTATTGAGGGTTTGCGGACAAGAAATGGTATGTGTGATTCAAAATTTGTTAACTTATAGTCTTATTCAAGTATGTGAATTCCCGCAAGGTTCATTGTTTGGTCTATCTTTTTTATCTATAGGTGACCAAAAACTTGAAAGATATACAAGGTTCTGCTTTGGCTATTGTTGTTGAAAGGTTGAAAGCATATGGAGGTTTTCAAGGTATTCTTTTTCATGCATTACACGATCCCAACTTTTACCTAAAGGCAAGGGGCTTTTTTTACTTATTATTATTATTATATTTATTATTATTATTGTTGTTGTTGTTGTTTATTATTGTTATTGTTATTATTGTTGTTATTTACATAATTACAACAAAAATGTTACATTTCTTAAACTCTGAAATATGTGCATGTATTTTATGGATGAGGGAGTGATATTCTTGGAATCAAGTTAGGCCTTTATTGTTATTATTATTATTATTATTATTATTATTATTATTATTATTATTATTATTATTGTTATCATTATTATTATTATTATTATTTTTTTTTTTTGTTGTTGTTGTTGTTGTTGTGATTATTTTTGTTATTGTTGTTATTTTTGTTGGAGTGATATACAAAAAATAATTCTTCTCTTTCTCACATCATTAACAAAAAAGTTACATTTCTTAAACTCCGAACTATCAAATATGTGCATGTATTTATAGGACGAAGGAGTGATATTGTTTAAATCAAATTAGCCCTTTATTATTATTATTGTTGTTATTATTATTGTAATTAATTATTATTGTTATAATTGTTATTATTATTGTTGTTGTTATTGTTGTTGTTATTGTTATTATTGTTGTTATTTTTATTGTTGTTGTTCTTAATTGTTGTTATTATTTTTGTTGTAGTTAATATTGTTGTTATTGTTATTTTTATTATTTTTTTATTATTGTTATTATTGTTATTATCATACAAAAAATACTTCTTTTTTTTTCTTACATCATTACAATAAAAAGTTACATTTCTTAAACTCCAAACCATCATATATGTGCATGTATTTTTAGGACGAGGGAGTGATATTCTTAAAATTAAGTTAGGCCTTTATTATTATTAATATTGTTTTTATTATTGTTATTTTTATTATTGTTGTTATATACATCATTACAACAAAAAAGTTACATTTCTTAAATTCTGAACCATCAAATATGTGCATGCATTTCTAGGACGAGGGAATGATATTCTTGGAATCAAGATATGCCTTTATTATTATTATTATTATTATTATTATTATTATTATTATTATTATTATTATTATTATTATTATTATTATTATTATTGTTATTACTATTGGTGTTGTTGTTTTTCTTATTATTGTTATTATTATTATTATTATTATTATTATTATATTTATTATTATTATTGTTGTTGTTGTTTATTATTGTTATTGTTATTATTGTTGTTATTTACATAATTACAACAAAAATGTTACATTTCTTAAACTCTGAAATATGTGCATGTATTTTATGGATGAGGGAGTGATATTCTTGGAATCAAGTTAGGCCTTTATTGTTATTATTATTATTATTATTATTATTATTATTATTATTATTGTTATTGTTATTGTTATCATTGTTATTATTATTATTATTATTATTATTATTATTAATTTTTTTTTTGTTGTTGTGATTATTTTTGTTATTGTTGTTATTTTTGTTGGAGTGATATACAAAAAATAATTCTTCTCTTTCTCACATCATTAACAAAAAAGTTACATTTCTTAAACTCCGAACTATCAAATATGTGCATGTATTTATAGGACGAAGGAGTGATATTGTTTAAATCAAATTAGCCCTTTATTATTATTATTATTGTTGTTATTATTATTGTAATTAATTATTATTGTTATAATTGTTATTATTGTTGTTATTTACATCATTACAACAAAAAAATTACATTAATTCAGTTTCATAAAATATGTGCATGCATTTCTAGGACGAGGGAATGATATTCTAGGAATCAAGATATGCCTTTATTATTATTATCATTATTATTATTCTTTATTGTTACTATTGTTGTTATTATTGTTGTTGTTATTATTATTGTTGTTATTATTATTGTTGTTATTATTATTATTGTTATTATTTTTATTATTATTATTGTTGTTGTTGCTGTTGTTGTTGTTGTTGTTAATATTGTTGTTTTGTTGTGAGAATTTTTGTTATTGTTGTTATTATTGTTGTTGTTACTATTATTATTGTTATTATTATTGTTGTTATTGTTGTTGTTGTTATTGTTATTATTTTTATTATTTAGAGTAATACTCCCTCCGTCCCGGGTATTTTTACCCCTTTGTATGGACACGGAGATTAAGACGTGTTATTATTTTAATGTATAATGTAAGAAAAAGTAGGAATAAATTAGTAATTTAAAAAGAAAAAGTAAATAAAGTTGTTGGGAATGATGAATAAAGTGTAAAAAAGTAATTAAAGTTGTTGGGATTGTAAAAAGTAGGTAATAAAATATTATTTATTCTTACCAAAAATGAAATGAGTAAAAATACGTGGGACACCTCAAAATGGAAAGTGGGTAAAAATACGTGGGACGGAGGGAGTACTATTAATAATAATAATAATAATAATAATAATTATTATTATTATTGTTGTTGTTGTTGTTATTATTGTTGTTATTATTCTTGTTGTTGTTATTCTTATTGTTGTTATTGTTATTTTTATTATTATTGTTGTTATTGTTATTATTATTATTATTGTTATTATTTATTTTTCTCATGACACTGTGCATTAAAATATTATAATTTCAATCCATATGTGAAAAGCAAATACCAAAAATACTTCTCTTTTTTAAAATAATTACTACAAAAAAATTACATTTCTTAACCTTCGAACAATCAAATATGTGCATGTATTTCAAGGACAAGGGAGTGATATTCCTAGAATCAAGTTAGGCCTTTACTATTACTATTATTATTATTATATTATTATTATTATTATTATTATTTTTTTTGTTGTTGTTGTTGTTGTTGTTGTTGTTGTTGTTGTTGTTGCTGCTGTTGTTATTATTGTTAGGGTTTTAGGGTTTAGGGTTTTAGGGTTTAGAGAGTTTAGGGTCTAAGGTTTAGGGTTTAGATTAGGGTTTAGGGATTTAGGGCTTTAGGGTTTTGAGTTTAGGGTTTAGGGTTTAGGGTTTTAGGGTTTTGAGTTTAGGGTTAGGTTTAGGGTTTAGGGTTCATTTTCTTCATCATGATGCATATTTTCTTCATCATGATGCATATTTATCATGATGTTCTTTTCCTTCATCATGATGCTCATTTTCTTCATCATGAAGCTCATTTTCTTTATTTATCATGATGCAAATTTTCTTCATCATGATGCATATTTTCTTCATCATGATGCTCATTTTTTTCGTAATGTATATTTTCTTCATCATGATGCATATTTACTGATGATGCTCATTTTCTTCATCATGATTCATATTTTCTTCATCATGTTGCTTATTTTCTTCATCATTATGCATATTTTCTTCATCATGCAATCTTCATCGTGATGTTCATTTTCTTCATGATGCATATTTTCATCATCATGATGCTCATTTTTTCATCATGATGCTCATTTTCTACATCATGATGCACATTTTCTTCATCGTGATGCTCATTTTCTTCATCATGATGTTCATTTCTTTCTTCATGATGCATATTTTCTTCATCATGATGCTCATTTTCTTCATCGTGATGCATATTTTCTTCATCATGATGCTTATTTTCTTCATCGTGCTCATTTTCTTCGTCATAATACATATTTTTCATTGTGATGCTCATTTTCTTTATCGTGATGCTTATTTCGTTTATCATGATGCTCATTTCGTTCATCATTATACTCATTTTCTTTATCATTATGCTCATTTTCTTCATCATGATGCTCTTTTCCTTCATCATGATGCTCAATTTATTCATCATGATGCTCATTTTCTTTATCATGATGCAAATTTCTTCATCATGATGCATAATTTCTTCATCATGATACTCATTTTCTTCATCATGATGCTCGATTCCTTCATCATGATGCTCATTTTCTTCATCATGATGCATATTTTCATCATCATGATGCTAATTTTCTTCATCATGATTCAGTTTTTCTTCATCATGATGCTTATTTTCTTCATCATGATGCATATTTTCTTGATCATGATGCTCATTTTCTTCATCATAATGCTCATTTTTCTTTATCATGATGCTCATATTTTCTTCATCGTGATGCTCATTTTCTTCATCGTGATGCATATTTTCTTCATCATGATGCTCATTTTCTTCTTCATGATGTATATTTTCTTCATCATGATGCTCATTTTCTTTATCATGATGCATATTTTCTTCATGATGATGCATATTTTCTTCATCATGATGCTCATTTTCTTCCTCATGATTCTCATTTTCTTCATCATGATGCTCATTTCCTTCATCATGATGCTCATTTTCTTATCATGATGCATATTTTCGTCATCATTATGCTTATTTTCTTCATCATGATGCTCATTTCCTTCGTCATGATGCATATTTACATCATAATGATGCTCATTTTCTTCATCATGATTCATATTTTCTTTATCGTGATGCATATTTTCTTCATCATACTCGTTTTCTTCATCTTGATTTTCATTTCCTTCATCACGTTGCATATTTTATTCATCATGATGCATATTTTCTTCATTATGATGCTCATTTTCTTCATCATGATGCATATTTTCATTATCATGATGCTCATTTTCTTCATTATGATGCTCATTTTCTTTATCATGATGTAAATTTTCTTCATCATGATGCATATTTTCTTCATCATGATGCTCATTTTCTTCATTATGATGCTCTTTTCCTTCATCATGATGCTCATTTTCTTCATCATGCTGCATATTTTCATAATCATGATGCTACTTTTCTTCATCATGATGCTAATTTTCTTCATCATGATGCATATTTTCTTCATCATGATGCTCATTTTCTTTATCATGATGCTCATTTTCTTTATCATGATGCATATTTTCTTCATCGTGATGGTTATTTTCTTCATCGTGATGGTTATTTTCTTCATCGTGATGCTAATTTGTTTCATCGTGATGCTAATTTTCTTCATCAAGATGCATATTTTCTTTATCGTGATGCTCATTTTCTTGATCATGATGCTCATTTTCTTCATCATGATGTTAATTTTTTTCATCATGATGCATATTTTCTTCATGATGCTCATTTTCTTTAACATGATGCTCATTTTCTTCATCATGATGCTCATTTTCTTCATCATGATGCTCATTTTCTTCATAATGATGCCCATTTCCTTCATCATGATGCTCATTTTCTTAATCCTGATGCTCATTTTATTCTTCATGATTCATATTTTATTCTTCATGATGCACATTTTCTTCATCGTGTTGTATATTTTCTTCATCATGATGCTTATTTACTTCATCGTGATGCATACTTTCTTCATTGTGATGCATATTTTCTTCATTATGATGCTCATTTTCTTCAACATGATGCTCATTTACTACATCATGATGAATATTTTCTACCTCGTGATGCATATTTTCTTCATCGTGATGCTTATTTTCTTAATCGTGATGCTCATTTCGTTTATCATGATGCTCTTTTCCCTTATCATGATGCTCATTTCTTTCATCATATGCTCATTTTCATCATCCTGATGCTCATTGTCTTCATCAATATACAAATTTTCTTCATCATGATGCTCATTTTCTTCATCATGATGCTCGATTCCTTCATCATGATGCTCATTTTCTTCATTATGATGCATATTTTCATCATCATGATGCATATTTTCATCATCATGATTCAGATTTTCTTCATCATGATGCTTATTTTCTTCATCATGATGAATATTTTCTTGATCATGATGCTCATTTTCTTCATCATGATGCTCATTTTCTTTAACATGATGTACATTTTCTTCACCATGATGCATATTTTCTTCATCGTGATGCTCATTTTTTCATCGTTATTCTCATTTTCTTCATCGTGATGCATATTTTCTTTATCATGATGCTCATTTTCTTCTTCATGATGTTCGTTTTCTTCATCTTTCAAAAATAAATTTCTAAATCTTGATGCCATGAATAACTTGTTTAACAACAATAAGTATAATTGCTTTGCTATAAGTATGAAAATATTACTTAACAACTATAAGTATATATTTGCTTTGCCATAACGTACGGGAACACTTCCGGGACCACCAATACCAGGCTGACCAACGGATTCTTGCTTACCAACGAACTATCCAAGTTCAGCAAGTATCAAGAATTGCATATTCAGGGTAACAATTACTCAAATTAGACTATACCTGAACAACAAATTGAAACCATGTATCAAATTGGTCCTTTTTACACTGACTAGATAGTAGAACTTGATCTCTGTTATTATGGAAGTTCATGCTCTTAATCCCTATACAATAACCTCGACACGTAGGGCAATATATATTTCTTTGATTCATCAATGGGTGAGATTTATAAGTATTAAATCAACAAACTCGGTGAGTTGGGAAATAGTGTTGTATCTATTGTGTGCTGTTGATTGTAGAAGGAATCCGTGTCCGACATAGGTTGATGATGTCCCCTTGAGGAGCTCGTAAGGTTTATCATGTAAATCTTGCAAGTGGATTAATTTCCGGCATGATAATAAGGTTGAGTGGTACTACTCTCGGATGAGATATTAATTAATTTGAGTTTTCAGTAACTTAATTAATTAATGGACATTGTATATCTTAAACATGGGGAGACTTCGGGCTTATAATAAGGAGCCCAAAACGTAATTTTGGTAGTGCAGTAATAATAATTTAGTGGAATTTATTATTATTATTGGATTAAATATAAGCTTTGGCCTAAGCTTGGATATTTAATCCAATGGAGGCCCAACTCCAATTCTCCTCCTGATCCCTGCTGTAGCCCAGTATATAAGTGAACTCAGCCTCTTGGAACCCTAAGAATTCCTGCGCCTCTTTTGACGTAAGTTAGGGAAAGAAGCAGATTGAGAGATCCTGCAGACTGTTGCCCACACAACAGCAGGATCACACTTGGGACATACAGTAGAAGATCAGAGGTAGTTCTCTACAGATCATCCTCTACACCAACGCAGAAGTACGATAAACATTTATATTCGCTTTCGCTGATTTTGTTACCTGTTATCCTAACGATCACGTTGAACCGCACGATCCAATTGCCAACAATTGGTATCAGAGCATTGGTTTTGTGGTGAAACGTGAGACATTAGGTAGGGTTAACCTGCTATACATGTATTAATTTTCGTATAGAAAGCATGTGTATTAGGGTTTGAATAATTTTATTTTATTTGTGAAAATCCTATGAATTCATCGCTGGAAATCCTATTTGCATCTTTGACTAGATATTTCTGTGAAAGTCGCATGAGTGAAAGGGTTTCATTTATATTCTATTATCTGTGAAATCCCAATACTTGTATCGATGAATATTGGCTTTCGGATGAGTGTATACACGGCCATGGCGGTGATTGTACACGGTGGTGAAAACCACAAAACTGAACGGATGGCAAGGCTGGTGAGGCGAGTCCTTCATTCGTCGAGGTGCTGGAGGCTGGGCCTTGTTAGACGTGAAGCTTCAGCGGCCTTGTCGGAGGTATCGCGCTGACTGGGCTGATGACGGAGAGAGGGCATTCGACTGCGTCACTGTCAATCAGAGAGGAAGAATCCGGGTGTGATTCGCCGGTGGGGATGCTGGCAGTATTTCGTGCGGCCCAGTGTGGTTTCGATTGGACCTTGCTTAGTATCGATCGAGTCTGCCCCTTTTCGATTGTGTGCTGCGGATTTCGGGCGGGTACTGCTTTTTTCGAGGTGGGTCTGGAGGGATCCCTGTCGACTCCAAGCCAGATTCAGGGCCAGTCCTTCTACTGCCAGGAAGGATCTGAATTCTCCTCCGATTAAGTCTGGTTTTGTTTTGGTCATCTGCGCTGATGACTGTGAACAACCCCAAGACTTGGGTAATCGAAGGAGATGGCAACAGGCATGTTTTTGATCGTGTCTTCTGTCGAATCCTTCGTGGACTTGTCGATGTTCGTCGGCGGCTGTACTGGAAGGAGACGAGATAGCGACTCGACGACCGATGGCTGGTGGCTGCCTGATGCCAGTGCGGTTGCAGTCGATGGCGCTGCTGGATGATCGGAGTGCGGAGCTCGCATGACTGACGGCTGACGGTGCGACTCCGATGGGCCGTGGGTGCATCAGCCGGCAGCGGTGGTGCCAGGTAGCTCCGGTGATTGCTCGGTAAGGAAGACATGGCGGCTGGAGTGAAATAGGGCAGCAGCAGATGGACATGGAATGGGCTGCCCCTTTGGGCTTGGATTCAAATTTGATTTTGGGTTGTGGGCTTAATTCCATTAGTTTGCTGTTGGACCTTGTTTTTCAGCTGGGCCTGTTTGATATGCATGTATTAGGTCTTATTTCTCTAATTTGGTTTTGGGCTAATGGCCCAATTTTTATTGGAGTGTTATTGGGCTGTGCTGATGGGCTCTATTCCATTTAATTTGGTTTTGGGCCTGCTGGGTTGTTTTTTAATAATTCAGCTGGTTTTGGGCCCAATTTTAATTAAATGGTAATGGGCTGCTGGGCCATTTATTATTGCTGTATTTAATTAATTGTGGAATTGTTGTTGGGCCAAGGTTAAATATTGGGCTAGACCTTAATGAAGAAATTGGCAGGGTAAATGGGCTTAATTATTTTATTAATGGGTTGCTCATTTTATGCTAATAAAGTTTGGGTCAGCTGGGCCTATTTAATTGATCCAACATTTTATACAATTAATTAATGTTATATAACTGATTAATTGATTTAATTATCAATTATTGTTGTATATGTGAAAGGCATGTTCTATGTGATTTATTTATTTAAATTGTTGTTAATAGAAGCATGTCTAGGTTGTATATTTTATTCCTGAATATTATATGCATGTTAAAAACCCTCGGTATTAAATAACTAAGTGGGAGAGGGGATTGGTAATTAATTCCCGCGGACTCCATTATTAGTTTGTAAGTGATGTGAGTAAACTTGCGTGTTGGCAATAGGTCTTCCTCCCTAACGGATGAGTTTATTCACGGATCACTGGTACAAACTTCATTAAATAATTATTGTTTGTAATGTGGCGCATAAACTTGCGTGTTGGCAATAGGCCTTCCTCCCTAACGAATGAGTTTGTGTGCGGTTCATTAGTGCAAACTAATAATTGATGATTGTAGGAAGCTATCTGAGCGCGTGTGTACTTCTCCAACTGTAAGGCACACAAGCTCGCGCAGTGGACTTGGGATCAAATAATGGTGTACACTTAGGTGTAAATAATTAGTATCCTCCCCAACGGAGTCACTGCTATTATTTGCATGGCTAAAGAGGAACCGACTATTAATTATTATGTCATAAAGTTAGGTTGACAAATGAAATTAATGGGTAAAACCTTCTCTTGTAAATGTTCGGGTTTGTAAACGTCCACACTAACGTGGCTTGCAGACTCACGATGCTTGAGATGTCAGTGAATTTTATTTTTATATTGTTTTGAGGGAATCAATATAAAAGGATAAAATTCGAAGATTTGATCGGAATATTTATTTGTGATTCTCTGAATTTCGAATGGTTTTATTTCACTAATTGTTAACTAAAAGACATTATATTTACTCGTCCAAATTAAATGATTAGAAAAGAATCTTGGTTTTGAATTTTACTGCTTAAGAAATATACATGTGTGTTCTCACAAAGGACGTCTCATGATGCATATTAAAGTTTCTAGTGAAGAGATGAGAGGTTCATAGAAATATGATGGTCTCATGTAACTCTTTGGATACTTGAGTAATTTAAAAGGCGCAAGATCATGATAGAATCTGATGAATGAATTGGAAATAGATGGAATAGAAGTTGAAGGGGAAACCTAAGTCAATTTTATTTTCCATAATTGCCTAGATGTTTTGAGTAAGTTCCACCTGAATCACAAGAAAGGATGTATATGGTGGGAAACTTCTGACAAAACATGTGGAATAGGAAAGCCAATTTCATCATAATGTGAACAACTTTAATATCTTATTCACTAGTTGTTTAAATATGATTAGTGATGGCATCTACAGATACGAAGTGTGTAGATACTGGAATCACTAAATGTTTATCACTAAGAAAGGATAAGATTATTATAACATGGGTAAAACTACATAGGTAGTGACTATTGCAGTGGGAGTTGTTTATTTATCTCATGATAAGAATAAACGATTGATTATGAGAAATTATCTTTACGTACGTTTCATAGAAAGAATTTGATTTCAGTTTCTATGCATTAACGGATGGATACTTCATTTCATTTAAATGACATGGTCATAGTAATGAGAAATGAGGCTATAATCCGTTAAAGTACGTTGGTGGATAATATGTATACTCTTGAATCATGTACATCCCACAGATGCAACAGGTAGTAATTAATAATGCATCTTCTAATATTAGTAAGAGAAAGGAACCTTTAAAGATGAACTAAACATACATTTGGCGTCTAAGACTAGTTCATTTTACTTGAGTAGGATTCAAAAGTTGATAGCCGATAGACCGTAAGGTTTATCTGAAGTGGAAACTATCGGACTTGCGAGTCTTGCTTGGAAGTAAAAATGATTAACTGCCTTTTCAAGGCTGTGGGGTGTAGAGCCAAAGATATATATGTTGGAATTAGTTCATTCTGATTCAAGCGAACCTAACATTATCCAGGCGAGAGGTGGTTATGAATATTCAAAGATTTTTCTGGAAACCAATATATTTATTTGATGCACTGCATGTCTAAGTTCTTTGATTAATTCAAGAATTACAAGGCTGGTACAGTGAAGCGTCATGGAAAATATATTAAGTCATTACGATTTAATCGTGATGGCGAATACTTCTTGGGATAGTTAGGAGCTATTAATCAGAAGTTGAGATTAAATCTCAAGTTAACTACACCGGGCTTGCCCCAACTGAATAATGTGGTGGGTAGAAGGTATAAGGCTCTTATGGTTATGATTAGATAGATGATGAATTATTTGGAATAATTAAATTCATTTTATGGATATGCCCTAGATATAGTAATTCGTGAGACGTTTGTCTGTATATGGGATATCCTAAAAAAATGGAGGGTGATTTATTTAGTCCAAAAGATCGAAGGGTAATTGTTAACACAATAACTAGATTTTTGGAAAAGGACTATGTAATAAATCACAAAACCCATGTATGAGTTGTTCTAAAGGAAGTGGGAGGAAAACACGAAGTAAAAGTACCAAGTGTACAAGAGGATATACCACAAGGTAAACTGCAACGCGTGTCACGTCTGATACACAATTACATGTAGTGCCTTGTCATAGTGGGAGGGGTGTTTGACAACCCATAAATATATGTTTTGGGCGAGTCGTGAGACTTGATCCCTAGTAAACATGGTATTGTCCCACAGATACGACGTAGCACTACAAGATGAAAATGCGGAATCTTAGCAAGATGCAATGAATGTTGAAATAGAATCTACGGATTCTATATTAAGTCTGGGAACTTGAATGACCACTAAATGGTGTAAAAGCCATTGCAAGTGGTCAAAGGAAATAAAAGAGGATCATATGGAAAGGTGAAAACCTTGGAAGCAAAGCTTGTTGCGAAAAAGTGTACTCAGAAAGAAATGGTTCGATTATGAGGAAACATGTTCGCTGGTAGCTATGCTTAAATTGATCCGGATTCTTTTATTTATTGATGCTCTTATTGAACTATGAGGACAACAAATAGATGTCAAGACAGCTTTCCTGATTGGAAGTCTTGAGGAAAACATCTATGTGAAGCAACCAGAGTAATTCATTGCAAAGTGCTAATAGCATTTTTGATAGTAAGCTTAAAAGTGTCCAGCGATGGACTAAAGCAAGCTTTAAGATCGTGAAGCATCTGTTTTGATTAGGTAATCCAGTGGCATGGATTTAAATCAATGAGCGGATGAATCTTGTGTGTTGTAAAGAGTGACAGAAACGTGGTGGTGTTTCTTATACTATTCGTAGATAGTATCTTGCTCATTGGAGACAATGAAAGAGTATTATCGGGCGTATGGGTACGGTTAATAAAGTGGTAGAGATGAAGGACTTAAGAAAGGCAAAATATATCCTTTTGATCACGGTAATACGGATCACAAGAAAGGATGTTATGCTTATCTCAAGTTTCATAAAATGATACAGTCCATACTCGTTTAGCATGTGAATTTATCTAAGTGAATGTGTCTTTGAGACACAAGAAGAAGATAAAGAGGATGAAAGCGATTCCTTATGCTTCGGCGAATAAGAAAGCTTAATCTAAGGAATGCTATGAACGATGTTGGATATTTATTTTGCTGGATGCATGAACAGTGGGTATCAACGTAACCCAGAACAAGAATGATGAACTGTGGTAAGACATATATGAAGTGCCTGAGAAGGACTGGAAATTATATGTAGACTTACTGAGCAGATTCACTGCTTCTTGTGGATTACGTAGATTCAATTTTTTAGTCAGATTGGACTGTAGTAAATTCTCCTAAAAGGTTATGTGTTTAATCTTAAGAAGTAGAGTCATAATGTGGAGGAGTGTTATATAGAAATATATTTCAGACTCCGGATTCCATCATGGAAAGATGATAAATTGGAGCCTATGAGGCAGCCAAAGTATCTATATGACTCTAGAGACTTCATGATGGACTTTGAAGTGTTTCTAAGTTTGCCCAAGGTAATCACAATTTATATTGATGATATTGGTGCAGTTACAAACTTGAAGGAATCACGAGTCCATAAGGCAATTAAACACATGGAGCGCGAGTACCACCTGTTACGAGAAATCGTACGATGAGGGGAAGGTTATTGTCACATAGATTGCATCGAATGATGACCTAGTAAATTCATTTACAAGGACCTTAAGGCGAGAGATTTTGATGGTCGTGTAGTGGGAGTAGGAATCAGATGTATGACGGAAGACATGACAGCATAGTCTTTTACTATAAGTGGGAGATTGTTGGATTGTATACTAAAAGTCAAGCTTTAGTATGAACAATGTTATAACAATATTTGAAATGAGAATCATATGATCATATGATTGCATCTTATAATTTATTTTATATGCATGATGCAATAGTCCATTTACTTTATACTGTAGATAATACATTGTGCGACAACACGCGGAAGATCATATTATCGGTTTTCTTATAAAGTATAAACAGATGCTCACAACCGAGATAGACGGGGACTCTCTATCGGTATGGTTGTAGTGTGGTTCGGTATTAGCTTGTCTTGGCTATAGAATCACATTAGTGCACTCGTGTGTATTGAGTAGGATCGCTTGAGATCGTTCTTCTTACACTGACTAGATAGTAGAACTTGATCTCTGTTATTATGGAAGTTCATGCTCTTAATCCCTATACAATAACATCGACACGTAGGGCAATATATATTTCTTTGATTCATCAATGGGTGAGATTTATAAGTATTAAATCAACAAATTCGGTGAGTTGGGAAATAGTGCTGTATCTATGGTGTGCTGTTGATTGTAGAAGGAATCCGTGTCCGACATAGGTTGATGATGTCCCCTTGAGGAGCTCATAAGGTTTATCATGTAAATCTTGCAAGTGGATTAATTTCCGACATGATAATAAGGTTGAGTGGTACTACTCTCGGATGAGATATTAATTAATTTGAGTTGTCAGTAACTTAATTAATTAATGGACATTGTATATCTTAAACATGGGGAGACTTCGGGCTCATAATAAGAAGGAGCCCAAAACGTAATTTTGGGTTGGAGTGGGTAGTGCAGTAATAATAATTTAGAGGAATTTATTATTATTATTGGATTAAATATAAGCTTTGGGCTAACCTTGGATATTTAATCCAATGGAGGCCCAACTCCAATTCTCCTCCTGATCCCTGCTGTAGCCCAGTATATAAGTGAACTCAGCCTCTTGGAACCCTAAGAATTCCTGCGCCTCTTTTGACGTAAGTTAGGGAAAGAAGCAGATTGAGAGATCCTGCAGACTGTTGCCCACACAACTGTTGGATTGTATACTAAAAGTCTAGCTTTAGTAAGAACAATGTCATAACAATATTTGAAATGAGAATCATTGATCAAATGATTGCGTCTTATAATTTATTTTATATGCATGATGCAATAGTCCATTTACTTTATACTGTGGATAATATGTTGTGCGACAACACGCAGAAGATCATATTATCGGTTTCCTTATAAAGTATAAACAGATGCTCACAACTGAGATAGACGGGGACTCTCTATCGGTATGGTTGTAGTGTGGTTTGGTATTAGCTTGTCTTGGCTATAGAATCACATTAGTGCACTTGTGTGTATTGAGCAGGACCGCCTGAGATCGTTCTTCTTATACTGACTATATAGTAGAACTTGATCTCTGTTATTATGGAAGTTCGTGCTCTTAATCCCTATACAATAACCTCGACACGTAGGGCAGTATGTATTTCTTTGATTCATCAATGGGTGAGATTTATATGTATTAAATCAACAAACTCGGTGAGTTGGGAAGTAGTGCTGTATCTATGGTGTGCTGTTGATTGTAGAAGGAATCCATGTCCGTCATAGGTTGATGATGTCCCCTAAATCTTGCAAGTGGATTAATTTCCGGCATGATAATAAGGTTGAGTGGTACTACTCTCGGATGAGATATTAATTAATTTGAGTTGTCAGTAACTTAATTAATAAATGGACATTGTTTTTCTTAAACATGGGGAGACCATCGGGCTTATAATAAGAAGGAGCCCAGAACATAATTTTGGGATTGGACGGGTAGTGCAGTAATAATATTTTAGTGGACTATATTATTATTATTGGATTTAATTAAAAGCTTTGGGCTAAGCTTGGTTAATTAAATTCAATTGAGGCCCAGCCCAATTTCTCCTCCTGGTCCCTGCTGTAGCCCAACTATATAAGTCATCTCAGCTCCTGTTAACCCTAAGTCAGTGCCTCATTTGACAGTTAGAAAAGAACAGGAGCAGATTGAGAGAATTCTGCGGATTGTTGCCCACACAACAGTAGGATTCGACTTGGGACATACAGTAGAAGATCAGAGGTAGTTCTCTGCAGCGATTCATCCTCTACATCAACCCAGAAGTACGGTAAACACGTTTTATGCTTCCGCTGATTTTGTTTACCTGTTATATTAACGGATCACGGTTGAACCACACGATCCAATTACCAACAATTGGTATCAGAGCGTTGGTTTCGTGGTGAAACGTGAGACGTTGGGTAGGGTTTGAGCCTTACATGTGTTGCTTGTCAGATTTAAAGCATGTTTTAGGATTTGAATAATATTATATTATTTGTGTAATCCTATGATTATAATCATTGATATTAAGCATGAAGAAAGGATTTTTATATGAGTAAATTATCCATATATCATATGTGCTTTTATCGATGGTTTTTGCGTGTAATTGTTACGTTCAACCCGCTGGAAATCACACTCACACGGGCCTCATGGGTTGCACGATGAGCGACGGCTTGATGGCTGTCCTAGAATCAGTCAGAAAGATAGAGGCGTGTGATTATCGATGATTAAACACACTGCATATATGAAAATACCCGCACGGCTGCTCTCTGATCGAAGATGGATGCGGCTGACGGATGAGATATTGAGAAGTCAGGCTACTTTTCTGGTCGAATCGTCAGCCGGTTCTGGGAGTCTTCGAACATGGATGGTGAGCCTCGCGGTGGGCGTTCACGATTCAGCTGCTGGATCCGGTGAGGCATCTGCTTGTTACGAGCGAGTCGCTGCCAGTTCGGAGCAGGGCTTCGATGCGGAATCAGATGATGCAGTTGGTGTGAACTGCTGAGAGCAGTGGTCAACGGCGATGGCGTGCAGGTGGATTTCTGGTGGTTTTGGATGAGGCTTCGTCTTCTCCGAACGGGTCAAGAGTGCTTCTGATCGAGGCTGTGGTCTCTTCTGGTAGGCAGCAAGGCATGGGCAATCTGCGAGACTGGAAGCTCCACGGCGGCGCTGATGACATCGTGTCTCGATATTGATCGGTGCTGCCAACAGGCGATGAGTTCCGGCGGTCCAAGCTGCAACTTGCCGAGTTCTGACCATTCTCTCGTACAGTCGATCGCGACTAGCCTCAGGCTGGAGATGTTTGGTGGTAGGCGAGGTAGCAGCGTCGGATCAGTCGCAACTCGCTGGAAGGCGGTGGATCCTCGAACGGAGCAGGTGCGGCTGATCCCAGTCGGTTGCGCCGGCAGTGTGCTGCAGTCGCGCCACTGTTCGTCTTCCAAGCTGGAGTCGACTGGCGTGTGGCATGGTTGTCGGCGGCTGTCGATTGGCGGCGTGTGCGTCGCTGGAATCCATGGCGGCTGGCAGCTGGAGGACTGATGGCGCGACTCAGGTGGCTGCTGGCCGGAGGACTGACGGCGAGACTCGGGTTGTCCGGAGTAGCAGAATCGATTGCGGCTGGGATATTTAGGGCAACAACTTTGTGAGATGGGCTCTCTTACTGGGCTCAATCACTTTATTAAAATGCTGTTGGGCCCATTTCAGTACTTTAAGTGTGCTGTTTGGTTTGGCTTGCTGGGCCATTTTGGGCTGTGTATGGGTTGTCTCAGTTGGAGCTTTTATTTTAATTAAATAGTTTTGGGCTGTGGTTATGGGCCCAATTTTATTTAAATGGTAATGGGCTGCTGGGCCAATCCTGTTTTTAATTAATTGCTGGATATATGGGCTTAGTGAATTTATTTTGATTTTGGGCTGAGTGTATGGGCCATGGATAATGGGCTTGATTAATTAATTTAGTCTGCTGTTCATTTTGTGCTTATTTGTTGCTCTTGGGCCCAATTTAATTGATCCACTAATTATGCAATTAATTTTGTTATGCAACTGATTAATTGATTTAATTGTCAATTATTGTTGTATATGTGATAGGCATGTTCTATGTGATTTATTTATTTAAATTGCTGTTAATAGAAGCATGTCTAAGTTGTATATTTTATTCTGGAATATTATATGCATGTTAAAACCCTCGGTATTAAATAACTAAGTGGGAGAGGGGATTGGTTATAAATTCCCGCGGCCTCCATTATTGGTTTGTTAGTAATGTGAATAGACTTGCGCGTCGGCATTAGAGCCTTCCTCCCTAACGGATGAGTTTATTCACGGATCACTGGTACAAACTTCTTTAAATAATTATTGTTTGTAATGTGATGCATATGGACTTGCGCGTTGGCTATAGTGCCTTCCTCCCTAACGGATGAGCTTATATGCGGTTCACTAGTACAAACTTATATAATTGATGGTTGTAGAAAGTTATCTGAGCGCGTGTGTACTTCTCTAACAGTAAGGCACATAAGCTTAGGCAGCGGACTTGGGATCAAATAATGGTGTACACTTAGATGTGAATAATTAGTATCCTCCCCAATGGAGTCACTGTTATTATTTACATGGCTAAAGAGGAACCGACTATTAATTATTTTGTCATAAAGCTAGGTTGACAAATGAAATTAATGGGTAAAACCTTCTCTTGTAAATGTTCGGGTTTGTAAACGTCCACCCTAACATGGCTTGCAGACTCACGGTGCTTGAGATGTCGGTGAATTTTAATTTTATATTGTTTTGAGGGAATCAATATAAAAGGATAAAATTCGAAGATTTGATCGGTAAATTTATTTGTGATTCTCTGAATTTCGAATGGTTTCATTTCACTAATTATTAACTAAAAGAAATTATATTTACTTGTCCAAAATTAGATGATTAGAAAAGAATCTTGGTTTTGAAAATTACTGCTTAAGAAAATACATGTGTATTCTCACAAATGACGTCTCATGATGCCTATTAAAGTCTCTAGTGAAGAGATAAGAGGTTCATAGAAATATGATGATCTCATGTAACTCTTCGGATACTTGAGTAAATTAAAAGGCAGAAGATCATGGTCGAATTGATGAATGAATTGGAAAAGCTTGGAATTGAAATTGAAAGGGAAACCTAAATCAATTTATTCTTCACAATTTGCCTGGATGTTTTGAGCAAGTTCTACCTGAAATACGAGAGGTTGTATATGGTGGGAAACTTCTAACAAAACATGTTGCAAAAGAAAGCCAATTTTCATCATGATGTGAAAAAGTTTAAAATCTTATTTACTAATGGTTTAAACATGATTAGTGATGGCATCTACTGACACGAAGTATGTAGATACTGGAATCACTAAATGTTTATCACTGAGTAAGGATAAGATTGTTAATAACATGGGTAAAACTACAAAGATAGTGGCTATTGCAGTGGGAGTTGTTTATTTATCTCATGATAAGAATAAACGATTGATTATGAGAAATTGTCTTTTCGTACGTTTCATAGAAAGAATTTAATTTCAGTTTCTATGCATTAACGGATGGATACTTCATTTCATTTAAATGACATGGTCATAGTAATGAGGAATGAGGCTATAATTCGTTAAAGTACGTTGGTGGATTAAAAGTATACTCTTGAATCATGTACATCCCACAGATGCAATAAATAGTAATTAAATAATGCATCTTCTAATATTAGTAAGAGAAAGGTGTTGGATTGTATACTAAAAGTCTAGCTTTAGTAAGAACATGTCATAACAATATTTGAAATGAGAATCATTGATCAAATGATTGCGTCTTATAATTTATTTTATATGCATGATGCAATAGTCCATTTACTTTATATTGTAGATAATATGTTGTGCGACAACACGCAGAAGATCATATTATCGGTTTTCTTATAAAGTATATACAGATGCTCACAACTGAGATAGACGGGGACTCTCTATCGGTATGGTTGTAGTGTGGTTTGGTATTAGCTTGTCTTGGCTATAGAATCACATTAGTGCACTTGTGTGTAATGAGCAGGACCGCCTGAGATCGTTCTTCTTATACTGACTATATAGTAGAACTTGATCTCTGTTATTATGGAAGTTCGTGCTCTTAATCCCTATACAATAACCTCGACACGTAGGGCAGTATGTATTTCTTTGATTCATCAATGGGTGAGATTTATATGTATTAAATCAACAAACTCGGTGAGTTGGGAAGTAGTGCTGTATCTATGGTGTGCTGTTGATTGTAGAAGGAATCCATGTCCGTCATAGGTTGATGATGTCCCCTTGAGGAGCTCATAAGGTTTATAATGTAAATCTTGCAAGTGGATTAATTTCCGGCATGATAATAAGGTTGAGTGGTACTACTCTCGGATGAGATATTAATTAATTTGAGTTGTCAGTAACTTAATTAATAAATGGACATTGTTTTTCTTAAACATGGGGAGACCATCGGGCTTATAATAAGAAGGAACCCAGAACATAATTTTGGGATTGGACGGGTAGTGCAGTAATAATATTTTAGTGGACTATATTATTATTATTGGATTTAATTAAAAGCTTTGGGCTAAGCTTGGTTAATTAAATTCAATTGAGGCCCAGCCCAATTTCTCCTCCTGGTCCCTGCTGTAGCCCAACTATATAAGTCATCTCAGCTCCTGTTAACCCTAAGTCAGTGCCTCATTTGACAGTTAGAAAAGAACAAGAGCAGATTGAGAGAATCCTGCGGATTATTGCCCACACAACAGCAGGATTCGACTTGGGACATACAGTAGAAGATCAGAGGTAGTTCTCTGCAGCGATTCATCCTCTACATCAACCCAGAAGTACGGTAAACACGTTTTATGCTTCCGCTGATTTTGTTTACCTGTTATATTAACGGATCACGGTTGAACCACACGATCCAATTGCCAACAACAACACCAGGATCACACTTGGGACATATAGTAGAAGATCAGAGGTAGTTCTCTACAGATCATCCTCTACACCAACCCAGAAGTACGGTAAACGTTTATATTCGCTTCCGCTGATTTTGTTTACCTGTTATCCTAACGATCACGTTGAACCGTACGATCCAATTGCCAACACTTTTGACTTCAAAACTGCTTTTTCTGTCAAAACTCATGAAGAGACAATTTCAATTCAAAAAGAATTTCAAAGTTTACCACTTCTTTCTAATGTTTCTATTAGGAAATATTTAGAGAAGAAATTTAGATATATTCATTTTGGTTTAATTCAAGTTTCTATCAAACCCCTTGTATATATTGGTGTTGATGCTCATGTTTATCTCGCTCTTAGGGATAACAGATTAAAAAGATACAAATCTTCTTTACTTGCTATGATTCAAATAAATATTTGCAATAGTTCAATTTATTTCAATTGTGCTCCTAAGTTATGTCTTCACAGCTCAATCCAAAATTCATTATGCATCCAACTTCTAAAGAAGAAACTGTTATGCTTCACATAGAAGCATATAGTTCAAATTCCTTTGTCCCCAAAAGACTCAAGTGGAATGAAATAACTATTCCCACTAAATTTATAATCAATAATCCTCAAATACCAAGATGAATAGAAAGGCACGAAGTCTCCGAAATAGAGGAAGAGTCTGATGGAAGAATACTTCTTAGATTCAACTCTTTGAGACAGAATGATGTTGTTCCCAACATCAGGATTCAAGAAATCAATTATCGTTCCTCTTTTTCTGATAACTCTAGTTATCAAAACCACAAAGTCAATTTCAAAACTCCTATTCCTTCTTACCAGGAATCTTTTAACCCAAGTTCCCCTACTGCTTCTCAAATGGAAAATTCTATTTCAATGATTTTTTCTGAAAACTTTACTCCAAATTTTAAATATCTTTATAAAAATTTCAGTGATGAAACAATTAGAAAAGATTGGTTTTTATAATTTGATAAAGAATTTTGAATAAAATTAAATAATATTTGGAAAGAAGAACTTCAAAACAAATATTAGTCAAACATTTCTCTTTTAAACTGGTTTGACAATATTAGTATGAATATCAGACCAAGGGTCAGGATTTTTTTTTTAATCTTTGAAAAAGAGGTTGGCAAATAATTCTGAGCTTAGGAAAGAAATCTAACACATAATTCAGACATCCTAAAAATATTTGTAATTGATTTTTCTCTTTCATCTCATTAGGAAATTTATCAGCAAATTCTATAGCTCTTGAAATAGGTTTAATATTACCTTTTGAAATATAATAACCCAAAAATCTATCTTTTGTTTGAAAAAGCTTAATTTTGGGAGCAGAAATAACTAAACCATTCATTTTGCAAATATAAAGAAAAGTTTTGAGATGTTTGAAATGTTGTTCTATATTTTGAGAAAAAATCAGAATATCATCAATGTACACATTAGAAAAATCAGAATAATCATTGAAAATATCATTCATAATATTTTGAAATCCAAAAGGTGTATTTTTCAATCCAAAAGGCATTACATTCCATTCGTAATGTCCAAAAGGGACTATAAAAGCAGTTTTGTATTTGTCTTCTCTGATCTGTATCTGCCAAAAGCCAAACTTAAGAAGATCATTGAGAGGTTTGTAGTTGATGACGAGTCTGGGGACTCCACGTTCCTTCTCTGCTTGATTATTAACATAGAAGGCAGGATAACTCCAAGGTGACTTAGATGGCCTTATGAGTTTTTTGGTAAGAAGGGATTTGATTTCTTCTTTACAGATGTTAAGAAGATTATGATTCATTTGAATGGGTCTTGCTTTTTTTATTATAAATTTTCATTGAAACCAGTAATATAAGGCAAAGAAACAATATTCTTCTTTCTTTCCCAGAAAGCATTGGGAAGGTTAGAGCATACTTCATTTTTCAAAATATTTTCAAAATCTAAAATTTTATTTTGAATATCTTTTTTGAGAAGTTCTTTCTCAATACAAAAATAAGAAACTTCTTCTTTGAGAAAGTCTATGTGAGATTTTCTAAACTCAATAGTATTTATTTGAGAAATATAATAATTTTGAAGAAGAGAGACTTCTCTTTCTTTAATAGGATTAACAAAATTAAAATGAATATCTTTTTCCATGATATTGGTAGTAATACCAGTACATCAACTTTGAAAGGATAAATTATAGCCAAGACGGGATTTCCTAAAATAATATCTTGACTCAAATTTTTGACAAGAATGAAATTGGTTTTGAAACAATAACCATTATTGAAAATAAAAGCTTTTGAAAGTTTGTACTTAATATGAAGAGGAGTATCATTAGCAGCTACAAGCCTTTCATTAGTTTTTTCATAATAAATTGAAGGAATAAGTACTTCTCTTATGCAATTCTGATCAGCTCCACTATCTATAAGACAAGAAACACTGATATGAAAGTCATCAATAATCAAAATTATAATTGAATACCATTTTTGAAAAGTTATATGTTCGATACTTTGGATAGCTTCATTGTCTGAAGTATCATGAGTAGTATCAATCACTTGATTTTTTGAAGAGCTTTCAGGAATATCTTTTTCAGAAATATTTTTGAAAATATATAATCTGGTTTCTAAATTCAAATCTTTGGAATGAAGATTATTAATCTCAGAATAGAGGTTTTGAATCTCAGCTTTTAGAGTATTAATATCTCGCTGAAGATCATTAATAGTAATATCCATTTTGATTAAAGAAGATGAAGGAGCTTTATTGAAAAGCTTTGAAATACTGAATGGTTCAATAATAACAGGAGGTTTTTCTTTATTAGGAGGATGATTGCTAAGAACAATATCCCTTAATCTATGAAAATATTTTTATTTTTCTTCTAGATCAGGAACTTTGTCGATGAGGTCGAACAAGAGTTCTTGTTCTGTCTTCTCCTTAGAAATGACATTTATGTTTAATGGACAGAATCCATGACAAGAAGACTTGCCATGGGAAAAGAGTTGTCGCACCGGAGAGAGAATCCCTACTCCTCCTTCATTTACTGTCTGCATTAGAAACGAGCTAGTCAAGGTACATCAAGAACTGTCCATGGCATGGAAGGTGAAGGAGCATATAACCAAACAAAAGAAGATACTCACTGAAGAAAGTAAAACAAAAGCTAAAACATGTAGAGCTGCTGGTACACACATCATCGTTTAAAACATCAGTAAGGCATACAATGGTAACTGCCTTCAAAGAAAGACCTATTCTTGGTGGGTCATAACAAAATAAGTTCCAAAGACAGAGGCAGAGCTGACCCAAACAAAAAATGATAGACAAAAAGGACTCAATCACATCTAATTCTAACAATAATTAGGTAGAGTCCATTGTAAAAAATTCTGAGTAAATGTACTTCAACTGCTGAAATCAACAGAAACAATGAGAATATCCCTATCGAAAGGAGTAAATCTAGAAACCAGAACTACCGAGAGGAATACTCAAGTCCAAACCAGTAGAAGGTCTAGTCTGGGAAGAATACTGGAGTCGCCAGTGGCATGAGAAAGCCGGAGTCCCAGCAACGTGGGGAGGTGAAAGCTGTACTAGGGATCGACTCCCTAGAGATACAGTCCAACAGCGCACGCCGAAGGAATGAATCTAAAAGTAATGGATCATTAATATCAACAGAGAAATTAGGAGCACAATTTAAATAAATCGGACCATTGCAAATATTTGTTTGAATCATAGCAAGTAAAGAAGACTTGTATCTTTTTAATCTGTCATCCCAAAGGGCGAGATAAACAGGAGCATCAATGATGAAGGAAACGAGCATCATGATGAAGATAATATGCATCATGATAAAGAAAATAAGCATCATGATGAAGGAAAAGAACATCATTATAAAGAAAATGAGCATTATAATGAAGGGAATATGCATCACGATGAAGAAAATTAGCATCACGATGAAGAAAATATGCATCATGATAAAGAAAATGTGCATCATGATGAAGAAAATGAGTATCATGATCACGAAAATATGCATCATGTTGAAGAAAATAAGCATCATGATGAAGAAAATCTGAATCATGTTAAAGAAAATCTGAATCATGATGAAGAAAATTAGCATCATGATGTTGAAAATATGCATCATGATGATGAAAATATGCATCATAATGAAGAAAACGAGCTTCATGATGAAGGAAACAAGCATCATGATGAAGAAAACAAGCATCATGATAAAGAAAATTTGCATCATGATGAAGAAAATTTGCATCATGATAAAGAAAATGGGCATCATGATGAAAAAGAGCATCATGATGAAGGAAAAGAGCATCATGATGAACGACATAAGCATCACGACTAAGAAAATAAGCATCATGATGAAGAAAATGAGCATCATGATGAAGAAAGTATGCATCATGATGAAGAAAGTATGCATCATTATGAAGAAAATGAGCATCATGAAGAAGAAAATATGCATCATGATGAAGAAAATGTGCATCATGATGAAGAAAATGAGTATCATGATGAAAAAAATATGCATCATTATGAAAAAAATGAGCATCATGAAGAAGAAAATGAGCATCATGATGAAGAAAATATGCATAATGATGTAGAAAATGAGCATCATGATGAAGAAAAAATACATCGTGATGAAGAAAATAAGCATAATGAAGAATAAAATATGAATAATGATGAAGAAAATGAGTATCATGATGAAGAAAATGAACATCACGATCAAGAAAATGAGCATCATGATGAAGAAAATATGCATCATGATGAAGGAAATGAGCATCATGATGAAGGAAATGAGCATCATGATATAGAAAATATACATCATGATAAAGAAAATGAGCATCATCATGAAGAAAAAATATACATCATGATGAAGAAAAAGAGCATCATGATGAAGTATGTGAGCATCATGATGAAGAAAATGAGGATCATGATGAAGAATATATGCATCATGATGAAGAAAATGAGCATCATTATGAATAATATATGCATCATGATGAAGAAAACGAGCATCATGAAGAAGAAAATGAGCATCATGAGAAAATATGCATCATAAAGAATAAAATATGAATCATGATGAAGAAATTGAGTATCATGATGAAGAAAATGAGCATCATAATGAAGAAAATATGCATCATGATGAAGAAAATGAGCATCATGATGTAGAAAATGAGCATCATGATGAATAAAATGAGCATCATGATGAAGAAATATGCATCGTCATGAAGAAAATATGTATCATGATGAAGAAAATGAACATCAAGATGAAGAAAATGAGCATCATGATGAAGAAAATGAGAATCATAATGAAGAAAATATGCATCATGATGAAAAAAATGAGCATCATGATATAGAAAAGTGTTAGATTTGTATACTAAAAGCCTTGCTTTTGTATTGAACAATGTTTTTAACGATTTTATTTGAAATGAGAATCATATTATCAAATGTTTTGCATATTATAAATTGTTTATTTATATGTTTGTGCAAAAGTCCATTTACTTTATACTGTAGATAATATGTTGTGCGAGAACACGCGGAAGATCATATTATCGGTTTTTTTATAAAGTATAAACAGATGCTCGCAACCGAGATAGACGGGGACTATCTATTGGGATGCTTGTAGTTGTTGGATTGTATACTAAAAGTCTAGCTTTAGTATGAACAATGTCATAACAATATTTGAAATGAGAATCATTGATCAAATGATTGCATCTTATAATTTATTTTATATGCATGATGCAATAGTCCATTTACTTTATACTGTAGATAATATGTTGTGCGACAACACGCAGAAGATCATATTATCGGTTTCCTTATAAAGTATAAACAAATGCTCACAACTGAGATAGACGGGGACTCTCTATCGGTATGGTTGTAGTGTGGTTTGGTATTAGCTTGTCTTGGCTATAGAATCACATTAGTGCACTTATGTGTATTGAGCAGGACTGCTTGAGGTCGTTCTTCTTATACTGACTATATAGTAGAACTTGATCTCTGTTATTATGGAAGTTCGTGCTCTTAATCCCTATACAATAACCTCGACACGTAGGGCAGTATGTATTTCTTTAATTCATCAATGGGTGAGATTTATAAGTATTAAATCAATATACTCGGTGAGTTGGGAAGTAGTGCTGTCTCTATGGTGTGCTGTTGATTGTAGAAGGAATCCATGTCCGACATAGGTTGATGATGTCCCCTTGAGGAGCTCATAAGGTTTATCATGTAAATCTTGCAAGTGGATTAATTTCCGACATGATAATAAGGTTGAGTGGTACTACTCTCGGATGAGATATTAATTAATTTGAGTTGTCAGTAACTTAATTAATTAATGGACATTTTATATCTTAAACATGGGGAGACCTTCGGGCTTATAATAAGAAGGAGCCCAGAACATAATTTTGGGATTGGACGGGTAGTGCAGTAATTATATTTTAGTGGACTATATTATTATTATTGGATTTAATTAAAAGCTTTGGGCTAAGCTTGGTTAATTAAATTCAATTGAGGCCCAACCCAATTTCTCCTCCTGGTCCCTGCTGTAGCCCAACTATATAAGTCATCTCAATTCCTGTTAACCCTAAGTCAGTGCCTTATTTGATAGTTAGAAAGAACAGGAGCAGATTGAGAGAATCCTGCGGATTGTTGCCCACACAACAGCAGGATTCGACTTGGGACATACAGCAGAAGATTGAGAGGTGGTTCTCTGCAACGGTTCATCCTCTACATCAACCCAGAAGTACGGTAAACATTATTTTTGCTTCCGCTGATTTGTTTGCCTGTTAATCCTAACGGATCACGTTGATCCACACGATCCAATTACCAACAATTGGTATCAGAGCGATGGTTTCGGGGTGAAACGTGAGACGTTTAGGTTGGGTTTTGCCATATGTGTGTTGATGGTCAAATTGATAGCATGTATGAATCTGGTTATTTGATTATTTAGTTAATCTGGTTTTAATCAGAAGAGTTTTGTACTGTTTTCAATTTTCACCATGTTTTCCAATATGATTTGTGTGATTACTGTTGATTGTTTATTGCTGTACACATCTTTCTTTCTCCCAACTATCACACTGGCCACTTCTTAACACACACACACGCCGTTCTGATGATGATGGGGGAACAAAAACGATGGAACACAAGAAAATGCAGTAATGACTATCTAGCACACAAGAACGTCAATCAGTTAGTCAAACAGCGTCGGAGAAGGCTGGTCGAGAAGATCAGTGGTGATCGACTGACCGACGTGCGACTGATCAATGGTGAATCCACTTCCGGGCGTGCTTCCCGGCGGGCGTTCGGGTGATAATGGCGGGTGGTAGCAATTGAGGGAGCAGACGCTGGAGTCAGCCAATCTATTGTTTGACAGAAGATCGGTGGCGCACGTGCGAGCCTCACGGTTGGGCGATCTGACGGCGGCGCATAGTGTCTGGATCGTCGTGTGCAGGCAGCGGCGGGAAGCAAGTCAGTTGATGCTCCCGGGCGGGTTCACAGCGGCGTCTGATAGAGCAGCTTTCGGGCGGGTCGCCGGGGTTTTCGATCGAGTCAGGAGGCAATTTGATCGAGTACTCCATGGATTCGGGGTGAGGCACCTCATCTTTTCGAGTGGGTCTGCTGCCAATTCCAGTTGGGGCTGAGGTGGTTTTCGATCTGGGCGTGAGGTAGGCACGACGGTAGGCTGTGGGTGCGGTGCCGGCAGCAGCTGCGCCTTGATACGCCGGAGGCAGTTTGGTGTGTGTCTTCTAGCGGCACGATCTCTTGGAGTTGACGCTGCGGAAGGAGTTGCTGGCGGATGCTGCAGATTGTGGACGAGTTGACGGTGGCTTCCAGCGGGTCGACTCGGGATTTCACAGTGCACAGGATGGAGGCTTAAATTCTGACGGAGCTGTCGAGCCTTGGTGCCGCCTGCAGAACTCCGGCCACTATGAGCAGTTAGCTGGGAATGTGTGTTTGCGGCTGGGCAGATCTGTTGAGGCTGTAGCAATAGGGCAGCAGGATGGGTCTTGGGCTGTCTCCATTGGGCCCATTTTTTATTAAATGAAAATGGGCTATTGGGCCTATTTTATGGATGATGGGCTGCACAATTTTATTGCTGGACTTATCTGCTGCTTGGGCTTGCACTTGAGGCTGCTAAATTTTTTAATTTGGTTTTGGGCTGTTGGGCCCAAATTTAATTAAAATGATTTTGGGCTGCTGGGCCATTTTATTGCAAGTTTTAATTAATTGTGGGTAATGGGCCAAGCATGATAAATTAGTTATTTATTAATAGGCTAATTTTGTGCTAGTGGGCTTGGTGGAATTAATTTAGTTTTGGGCTAAGATTATAGGTCATGGATAATGGGCTTGATTAATTATTTAATCTGCTGCTCATTTTGTGCTTATTTGTTGCTCTAGGGCCCAATTAATTGATCCACTGTTTAAGCAATTAATTATGATATATAACTGATTTAATTATTTTAACTTGACAATTAATTGTTATATATGTAAGGCATGTTCTATGTGATTTACTTATTTAAATTGCTGTTAATAGAAGCATGTCTTAGTTGTATATTTTATTCTGGAATATTATATGCATGTTAAAAACCCTCGGTAATTAAATAACTAAGTGGGAGAGGGGATTGGTAATAAATTCCCGCGGCCTCCATTATTGGTTTGTTAAGCAATGTGAATAGACTTGCGCGTCGGCAATAGAGCCTTCCTCCCCATCGGATGAGTTTATTCATGGATTGCTGGAACAGACTTCATTAAATAATTACGTTTGTAATGTGATGCATATGAACTTGCACGTTGGCTTAGACCTTCCTCCATATCGGACGAGTTTATATGCAGTTCACTGGTACAAACTTATAATTGATGACTCTAGGAAGTTATCCGAGCGCATGTGTACTTCTCTATCTGTAAGGCACATAAGCTTGGGCCGCGGACTTGGGGTCAAATAATGGTGTACACTTAGATGTAAATAATAAGTATCCTCCCCATCGGAGTCACTGCTTTTATTTGCATGGCTAAAGAGGAACCGACTATTAATTATTTTGTCATAAAGTGAGGTTGACAAATGAAATTAATGGGTAAAACCTTCTCTTGTAAATGTTCGGGTTTGTAAACGTCCACACTATCGTGGCTTGCAGACTCACGGTGCTTGAGATGTCGGTGAATTTTATTTTATATTGTTTTGAGGGAATCAATATAAAAGAATAAAATTCGAAGATTTGATCGGTAAATTTATTTGTGATTCTCTGAATTTCGAATGGTTTTATTTCACTTTTTATTAACTAAAAGACATTATATTTACTTGTCCAAATTAGATGATTAGAAAAGAATCTTGGTTTTGAAAATTACTGCTTAAGAAAATACATGTGTATTCTCACAAAGGACGTCTCATGATGCCTATTAAAGTCTCTAGTGAAGAGATGAGAGGTTCATAGAAATATGATGATCTCATGTAACTCTTCGGATACTTGAGTAAATTAAAAGGAAGAAGATCATGGCCGAATTGATGAATGAATTGGAAAAGCTTGGAATAGAAATTGAAAGGGGAACCTAAATCAATTTATTCTACACAATTTGCCTGGATGTTTTGAGAAAGTTCTACCTGAAATACGAGAGGTTGTATATGGTGGGAAACTTCTAACAAAACATGTGGCAAAAGAAAGCCATTTTTCATCATGATGTGAACAAGTTTAATATCTTATTTACTAATGGTTTAAACATGATTAGTGATGGAATCTACTGACACGAAGTATGTAGATACTGGAATCACTAAATGTTTATCACTGAGTAAGGATAAGATTGTTAATAACATGGGTAAAACTACAAAGGTAGTGGCTATTACAGTGGGAGTTGTTTATTTATCTCATGATAAGAATAAACGATTGATTATGATAAATTGTCTTTTCGTAGGTTTCATAGAAAGAATTTAATTTCGGTTTCTATGCATTAACTGATGGATACTTCATTTTATTTAAATGACAGGTCATAGTAATGAGGAATGAGGCTATAATCCGTTAAAGTACGTTGCTGGATAAAAAGTATAGTCTTGAATCATGTACGTCCCACAGATGCAATAAATAGTAATTAAATAATGCATCTTCTAATATGAGTAAGAGAAAGGAACCTTCGAAGATGAACTAAACATACATTTGGCGTCTAAGGCTAATTCATTTTACTTGAGTAGGATTCAAAAGTTGATAGCCGATAGACCGTAAGGTTTATCTGAAGTGGAAACTATCGGACTTGCGAGTCTTGCTTGGAAGTAAAAATGATTAACTGCCTTTTCAAGGCTGTGGGGTTTATAGCCAAAGATATGTATGTTGGAATTAGTTCATTCTGATTCAAGCGAACCTAACAATATCCAGGCGAGAGGTGGTTATGAATATTCAAAGATTATTTTGGGAATCGATATATTTATTTGATGCACTGTATGTCTAAGTTCTTGGATTAATTCAAGAATTGTAAGGCTGGTACAGTGAGCGTCATGGAAAATATATCATATCATTACGATTCAATCGTGATGATGAAAACCCCTTAGGATAGTTAGGAACTAATAATCAGAAGTTGAGATTAAATCTCAAGTTACTACACCGGGCATGCCCCAGCTGAATGGTGTGGTGGGTAGAAGGTATATCTTATGGTTATGATTAGATAGATGATGAATTATTTGGAATAATTAAATTCATTTTATGGATATGCCCTAGATACAGTAATTCGTGAAACATTTGTCTGTATATGGGATATCCTAGAAAAATGGAGGGTGATTTATTTAGTCCAAAAGATCGAAGGGTGATTGTCAACACAAACACTGGATTTTTTGGAAAAGGACTATGTAATAAATCACAAACCCATGTATGAGTTGTTCTAAAGGAAGTGAGAGGAAAATACAAAGTTAAAGTACCAAGTGTACAAGAGGATATACCACAAGGTAAACTGCAACGCGTGTCACGTCTGATACACAATTACATGTAATGCCTTGTCGTAGTGGGAGGGTTGTTCAACTACCCATAAAATATATATTTTGGGAAAGTCGTAAGACTTGATCCCTAGTGAACATGGTATTATCCCACGGATACGACGTAGAACTACAAGATGAAAATGCGGAATCTTAGTAAGTTGCAATGAATGTTGAAATAGAATCTACGGATTCTATATTAAGTGTGGGAACTTGTATGACCACTAAATGGTGTAAAAGCCATTGCAAGTGGTCAAAGGAAATAAAAGAGGATCATATGGAAAGGTGAAAACCTTGGAAGCAAAGCTTGTTGCTAAAAGGTGTACTCATAAAGAAATGGTTCGATTATGAGGACACATGTTCGCTGGTAGCTATGCTTATTTTGATCCGGATTCTTTTATCACTGCTATGAGGAACAATAAATAGATGTCAAAGACAGCTTTCCTGATTGAAGTCTTGAGGAAAACATCTATGCGAAGCAACCAGGGTGATTCAATGCAAAGTACTAATAGCATTTTAATAGTAAGCTTAAAATTATCCAGCGATGGACTAAAGCAAGCTTTAAGATCGTGAAGCATCTATTTTGATTAGGTAATCCAGTGGCATGGATTTAAATCAATGAGCGGATGAGTCTTGTGTGTTGTAAAGAGTGACGGAAACATGGTGGTGTTTCTTGTACTATACGTAGATAGTATCTTGCTCATTGGAGACAATGAAAGAGTATTATCGGGTGTATGAGTACGGTTAATAAAGCGGTAGAGATGAAGGACTTAAGAAAGGCAAAATATATCCTTTTGATCACGGTAATACGGATCACAAGAAAGGATATTATGCTTATCTCAAGTTTCATAAAATGATACAGTCCATACTCGTTTAGCATGTAAATTTATCTAAGTGAATGTGTCTTTGAGACACAAGAAGAAGATAAAGAGGATGAAAGCAGTTCCTTATGCTTCGGCGAATAAGGAAGCTTAATCTAAGGAATGCTATGAACGATGTTGGATATCTGTTTTGCTGAATGCATGAACAGTGGGTATCAACGTAACCCGGAACAAGAATGATGAACTTTGGTAAGACATTTATAAAGTGCCTGAGAAGGACTGGAAATTATATGTGGACTTACTGGACAGATTCACTGCTTCTTGTGGATTACGTAGATTCAGATTTTTTAGTCAGATTGGACGGCAGTAAATTCACCTCAAAGGTTATGTGTTTAATCTTAGAAAGTAGAGTCATAATGTGGAGGAGTGTTATATAGAAATATATTTCAGACTCCGGACTCCATCATGAAAAGATGATGAATTGGAGCCTATGAGGCAGCCAAAGTATCTATATGACTCTAGAGACTTCATGATGGACTTTGAAGTGTTTCTAAGTTTGCCCAAGGTAATCACAATTTACATTGATGATATTGGTGCAGTTGCAAACTTTAAGAAATCACAAGTCCATAAGGCAATTAAACACATGGAGCGCGAGTACCACCTGTTACAAGAAATCGTATGATGAGGCGAAGGTTGTTGTCGCCTAGATTGCATCGGATGATGACCTAGTAAGCCATTTACAAGGACCTTAAGGCGAGAGCTTTTAATGGTCGTGTAGTGGAAGTAGGAATCAGATGTATGGCAGAAGACATGACAGCATAGTCTTTTAGTATAAGTGGGAGATTGTTGGATTGTATACTAAAAGACTAGCTTTAGTATGAACAATGTCATAACAATATTTGAAATAAGAATCATTGATCAAATGATTGCATCTTATAATTTATTTTATATGCATGATGCAATAGTCCATTTACTTTATACTGTAGATAATATGTTGTGCGACAACACGCAGAAGATCATATTATCGGTTTCCTTATAAAGTACAAATAGATGCTCACAACTGAGATAGACGGGGACTCTCTTTCGGTATGGTTGTAGTGTGGTTTGGTATTAACTTGTCTTGGCTATAGAATCACATTAGTGCACTTATGTGTATTGAGCAGGACCGCTTGAGGTCGTTCTTCTTATACTGACTATATAGTAGAACTTGATCTCTGTTATTATGGAAGTTCGTGCTCTTAATCCCTATACAATAACCTCGACACGTAGGGTAGTATGTATTTCTTTGACTCATCAAAGGGTGAGATTTATAAGTATTAAATCAATATACTCGGTGAGTTGGGAAGTAGTGCTGTCTCTATGGTGTGCTGTTGATTGTAGAAGGAATCCATGTCCGACATAGGTTGATGATGTCCCCTTGAGGAGCTCATAAGGTTTATCATGTAAATCTTGCAAGTGGATTAATTTCCGGCATGATAATAAGGTTGAGTGGTACTACTCTCGGATGAGATATTAATTAATTTGAGTTGTCAGTAACTTAATTAATTAATGGACATTGTATATCTTAAACATGGGGAGACCTTTGGGCTTATAATAAGAAGAAGCCCAGAACATAATTTTGGGATTGGACGGGTAGTGCAGTAATAATATTTTAGTGGACTATATTATTATTATTGGATTTAATTAAAAGCTTTGGGCTAAGCTTGGTTAATTAAATTCAATTGAGGCCCAGCCCAATTTCTCCTCCTGGTCCCTGCTGTAGCCCAACTATATAAGTCATCTCAGTTCCTGTTAACCCTAAGTCAGTGCCTTATTTGATAGTTAGAAAGAACAGGAGCAGATTGAGAGAATCCTGCGGATTGTTGCCCACACAACAGCAGGATTCGACTTGGGACATACAGCAGAAGATTGAGAGGTGGTTCTCTGCAACGGTTCATCCTCTACATCAACCTAGAAGTACGGTAAACATTATTTTTGCTTCCGCTGATTTGTTTTCCTGTTAATCCTAACGGATCACGTTGATCCACACGATCCAATTGCCAACAGTAGTGTGATTTGGTATTAGTTTTTCTTGACTATAGAATCATATTAGTGCACTTAGTGTGTATTGAGTAGGACCGCTAGAGATTGTTCAACTTGTACTGTCTATATAGGAGAACTTGATCTCAGTTATTATGGATGTTCGTGCTCTTAATCCCTATACAATAACCTCGACACGTAAGGTAGTATATATTTCTTTGATTCATCAATGGGTGAGATTTACATGTATTAAATCAACAAACTTTGTGAGTTGGGAAATAGTATTGCCTCTATGGTGTGCTGTTGATTGTAGAAGGAATCCATGTCCGTCATAGGTTGATGATAGTCCCCTTGAGGAGCTCATAAGGTTTATCATATAAATCTTGCAAGTGGATTAATTCTGGCATGATAATAAGGTTGAGTGGTACTACTCTTGGATGAGATATTAATTAATGGAGTTGTCAGTAACTTAATTAATTAATGAACATTGTATATCTTAAATATGGGGAGACTGTCGGGCTCATAATAAGAAGGAGCCCAAAATATAATTTTGGGATTGGATGGGTAGTGCAGTAACAATATTTTAGTGGACTATATTATTATTATTGGATTTAATTATAAGCTTTAGGCTAAGCTTGGTTAATTAAATTCAATTGAGGCCCAATCCAATTTTTTCTCATGGTCCCTACTGTAGCCCAATATAAAAGTCATCTCAACTTCTGGATGCCCTATTATTGCGCCGTTTCAAAGGGAGAGAAGCAGATTGAGAAATCATGTAGATTGTTGCCCGCACAACAGCAGGATTTGACTTGGGTCATACAGCAGAAGATCAGAGGTGTTTCACTACTGCTCATCCTCTACATCAACCCAGAAGAAAGGTAAACGTTTAGTTTGCTTCCGCTGTAATTATTTACTTAAATTCCTAACATTTTTATGAGAACCAAACGATCCTAAAACCAACAGTTGGTATCAGAGCGAGGTTTTCGTGGTGAAACTTGAGGCGTTAGGTAGGGTTTGTGCCTTACGTGTGTTATAGTCGATGAGAAAGCATGAATTTAGGGTTTTATATGTATGAATTATCCTCTGTACTTTGTCGATAAATATTGCAAGTGATTATTATGATTGAACACGCTGGAGACACACGCACACAAGATTTCATCATGATTTGGTGGAAGTCACTATACACGGCTAGCCGTGTGCGACCGGGCTGAAGAAAGAAAGAAAGATCCAAATCAGCGGTCCCTGAAGAAAGGCTGTTGGTCGTGATGTATGCCCTGCATCATTTTCTCGCATGATCAGGGCATTGCTGGACAGTTGATGGAACGAGGGGATATTGGCGATGTGACCTGGGAAGACGTACGACGATGGCTGTAGCTGCTTGATGTTCCAGCGGGATAAACGGCGCCTGGGACTTGTCTGCGAATGGGACGATGATCGACTGCACACAGCGACGGCATTCGCTGGACCTTTTTCAGTGGGAGACGACGTCTGTGGCAGATGAGCAGCAGCATTCTGGGCGAGTCCCTTGACAGTTCCGATGAGGCCAAGGCAGTTTCCAGGCGGGTCCATGGTTGTACCGGTCCAGTCTGTAGCAGGTTCGAGCAGCGTCTGTGTTCTTCTTCCAAGCGAGACGATAGGCGCTGCGGGCTGGGCATGCGGACAGTAATATGTGGGGGCTCGATCTCACACTGCACGCGGCTGCAACATGGAGTTTACTCATGGCAGCAACGCTGAATGACTCAAGATGTTTCCGGTGAATTCTTCGTCGGTTCTGAGGAATTCGATGATTATAAGGCGCTGCGGAATGAATTGGTCTGGAAGGAAGCATGGGGCATGACTGCTGATGGCTGCTGGCAGATAAAGAAGACGACGGCTTAGGCTCACTGGAAGCATTCGGCAGCGTTGATCGGCAGATGGCTGATGGCTCGATTCTGGTGTGCTGTCGTGATGGCCGCCGGGAGTAGCGAGCACCTCCGATCAAGCATGGCGTTGGGAATGCTAGACACGACTGGGCTCAGGTTGTATTGTGTGATGGCATGTCGTGGTTGGCGTGAATTAGGGTAGGATTGAATGAACTCCTTTTCTGCTTATGTGGGCTGGTGTTTTGGGCTTGATGCATTTCTCCCAGTTGGGCCAAGTTTTTTTTAATGGGCTCATTCTATTAATTGTGGGATTGGTGTTGGGCCAAGTAAAGGGCAGGGTTAATGGGCTTGATTAATTTATTAATGGGCTGCTCATTTTAAGCTATTGATGCTTGGGTCAGCTGGGCCCGTTTATTTGATCCATCAATTTATGCAATTAATTCATATATATAATTGATTTAATTGTTTAACTTGATAATTAATTGTTATATATAGGCATGTTTTATGTGATTTATTTTCTTTAAATTACTTAAAATAGAAGCATGCTAGGATGTATATTTTATTATGAAATATTATATGCATGTTAAATAAAAACCCTCGGTGTTTAAATAACTAAGTGGGAGAGGGGATTGGTTAATAAATTCCCATGGCCTCCATTATTGGTTTGTAAGTGATGTGAGTAAGCTTGCGCGTTGGCATTAGAGCCTTCCTCCCCATCGGATGAGTTTATTCATGGATCACTGGTACAAACTCTTTAAGATGACTGTAGGAAATTATCCAAGCGTGCGTGTACTTCTCTATCTGTAAGGCACATAAGCTTGCGCAATGGACTTGGGGTCAAATAATGGTGTACACTTAGATGCAAATAATTAGTATCCTCCCCATCGGAGTCACTGCTGATATTTGCATGGCTAAAGAAAACTAACTATTAATTATTTTTTCATAAAGATAGGATGACAAATGAGATTATTGGGTAAAACCTTCTTTTGTAAATGTTCGGGTTTGTATACGTCCACACTATCGTGGCATGCAAATTTGTGGTGCTTGAGATGTTGGTGAATTTTATTTTATATTATTTTGAGGGATTCAATATAAATTGATAAATTCGAATTGTTTGATCTGTTTAATTATTTATGATTCTCAGGATTTTCAAATGGCATTCAACTCACTTTCTGTTATACTTAAAGAGCATAAACTTACTGGCACTAACTATGTTGACTGGAAGCGAAACATGGACATTGTATTAACTGCTAAAGATTATATCTTTGTACTTTCTGAGGAATGTCCTCCGGCACCTACTGATGCCTCTACCAAAGAGCAAGGAAATGCTTATAATAGGTGGGTCAAGACCGATAGGATGGCTAAATGCTACATTTTGGCGTCTATCAAATGTGCTTCAGACTCAGCATCAAGCCATGGAGACTGCCTATGATATGATGCATAATCTTAGGGAACTCTTCGGACATCAGAGTCGTCCTGCTAGGTCGAAGGGCATGTCGGTCTTGATGAACACCAAAATGGCTGAGGGCACTCCCGTAAGGGAACATGTCCTTAGGATGATGGGCCAACTCAATGAGTTGGAAATTCTTGGAGCTGAAATCGATGGGGAAACCCAGGTCAATATCATACTCCAGAGCTTGCCTAGGAGTTTTGAGCAGTTCCGCCTGAACTATGGTATGAACAAACATATGTACACATTGGCGAAACTTCTGACAGAACTTGTGATGGCGGAAGAACTGTTACGTAGACCTCCTCAGGTTCATGTTGCTGAAAATGCTGCTCATCCTAGGCCAAAGGGCGGTAGGAAGAAAAAGAAGCAAGGAAATTCAGCACCGATAAACCAAGTGAAAGGAAAGACTGGTGCGGTCAAGAAGCCTAAAGACAAGTGCTTCAAATGCAAGCAACCGGGACGCTACAAGGCAGACTGCCCTCTTCTGAAAGGGAACAGGAATGGTAAGTCTTATATACTAGCTGTTGAATCGTGTTTAGCGGCTGTATCTGCTGACACTTGGTGTGTAGATACGGGAGCCACTGACCATGTCTGCAATTCTTTGCAGGGGTTCCACCAAACCCGACAGCTCAGTGATGGAGAGATTACCATACTCATGGGGAATGCTACAAGAGTAGCAGCTGTCGCAGTGGGAGACGTTTATTTATTTTTCAATAAAAGTAAAACTCTTGTTTTGAGGAATTGTCTTTATGTACCGTATTTTAGAAAGAATTTAATTTCAGTTTCTAAATTGTTTATGGATGGATATTCTGTTTCTTTTAATGACAAGGTTATTATAAGGAAAGATAGAATTATTATCTGTGATGTTACATTGATAGATAATTTGTATACTCTTAATCCAGTTTCTCCCACAATGCAACAAATTGAAACAAATGATACATCTACTAATAAGAGAAAGAAACCTTCTAAAATAAACCAAACATATCTTTGGCATCTAAGACTGGGTCACATTAACTTAAGTAGGATTCAAAGGTTGATAGATGATGGACCTCTGAGTTCATTAGTAGTGGAAAATTATCCAACTTACGAATCCTGCTTGGAAGGAAAAATGACTAAGAGGCCTTTTAAGGCAAAGGGGTATAGAGCTAAAGATTTATTGGAATTGGTTCATTCTGATTTATGTGGTCCTATATCTGTCCAGGCAAGAGTGGATTTTGAATATTTCATCACTTTCATTGACGATTATTCAAGATACGGATATATTTATTTGATGCGCTGCAAGTCTGAATGCTTTGATAAATTCAAAGAATACAAGGCTGATGTGGAAAAGCAACTTGGTAAATATATCAAAACACTACGATCTGATCGTGGTGGTGAATACCTCTTGGGAGAGTTTAGGAATTATTTATCGAAAAATGGGATTGAATCCTAATTGTCTGCACCAGGCACACCCCAGCAGAATGGTGTAGCGGAAAGAAGGAGTATGAATCTTATGGAAATGGTAAGATCAATGATGAGTTATTCGGAATTACCAAATTCGTTTTGGGGACACGCCTTAGAAACAGCGGCTTACATTCTAAACTTAGTACCTTCTAAATCGGTAGCCTCCACACCCACAGAACTGTGGACCGGTGCAAGCCTAGTCTGAAACATGTTTAGATTTGGGGTGCTCCGGCACACGTGTTAAAGGCAGATGTTGATAAGTTGGAATCACGTACTGATGTTTGTCTGTTTATAGGGTATCCCAGAGGAACAAAGGGTGGTTTATTTTTAGTCCCAAGGATCAAAAGGTGATCATGAGCACGAACGCCAGATTTTTGAAAGAGGATTATATAATGGATCACAAACCCATGAGTAAAATTATTCTAGAGGAAATTAGAGGGGAAACACCAAATATAATACCAACTGTACAAGGAGATATACCACAGGACACTACACCGCGTGTTACACCTGATACACAATTACGTGTGGAGTCTCGTCGTAGTGGGAGGGTTGTCAGACAACCGGATATATTCATGGGATTGGGAGAGTCATCCGACTTGGTCCCAGGTGAACATGAAATTGACCCATGGAATTACAATGAGGCACTACAAGATAAAGATGCTCAATTATGGCAAAACGCAATGAAACCTGAGATAGAATCAATGTATTCTAATCAAGTCTTGGAGCTTGTAGAACCACCCAATGGTGTAAAAGCTATTGGATGCAAATGGATCTATAAGAGAAAAAGAGGATTTGACGGTAAGGTGGAAACCTTTAAAGCAAGGCTTGTGGCTAAAGGATATACTCAGAAAGAAGGAATCGATTATGAGGAAACCTTCTCGCCTGTGGCCATGCTTAAGTCAATTCAGATTCTTTTGTCTATTGCTGCTCATATGGATTATGAGGTATGGCAAATGGATGTCAAGACAGCTTTCCTTAATGGAAGTCTTGAGGAAAACATCTATATGAAGCAACCAAAAGGATTCATTGCAAAGGGCGAAGAGCATCTTGTGTGCAAGCTTAAAAGGTCTATTTATGGATTGAAACAAGCTTCAAGATCATGGAACATCCGGTTTGATGAAGTAATCCAGTCATATAGATTTATTCAATGTCCGGATGAATCATGTGTGTACAAGAAGTGTGACGGAAATGTAGTGGTATTTCTTGTACTATACGTGGATGATATTCTGCTCATTGGAAACAATGTAAAAGTATTGTCGGGCGTAAGGGTATGGCTGTCCAAGCAGTTTGAGATGAAGGACTTAGGAGAAGCTGGACACATTCTTGGGATCAAATTAATAAGGGATCGCAAGAAAAGAATGTTATGTTTATCCCAAGCTTTGTATATTGATACATTCCTGACTCGTTTTAGCATGAAAGATTCCAAGAAAGGTTTTCTACCTTTCAGACATGGAATACCTCTATCTAAGGAGATGTGTCCTAAGACACAACAAGAAATAGAGGCAATGAAGCTGGTCCCTTATGCTTCGGCAGTAGGAACCCTCATGTATGCTATGCTATGTACGAGACCGGATATCTGTTATGCCGTGGGCATGGTCAGTAGGTATCAAAGTAATCCAGGACAGGGGCATTGGACTGCGGTAAAGCATATTTTGAAGTACCTATGAAGGACTAGGGATTATGTGCTAGTTTATAGGGCAGATACTTTGTTACCTTTGGGTTATACTGATTTGGATTTCCAGTCAGATAGAGATGCTAGTAAATCCACCTCGGGTTATGTGTATACTCTTGGAGGAGGAGCCATATTATGGAGGAGTGTGAAGCAGAAATGCATCGCGGACTACCATGGAAGCTGGATATGTAGCAGCCTCTGAGGCAGCTAAAGAAGCAGTATGGCTCAGGAACTTCTTAATGGACTTGGATGTGATTCCTGGTTTGTCCAAAGCGATCACAATTTATTGTGATAACAGTGGTGCAGTAGCAAACTCGAAGGAATCACGAGCCCATAAGGCGAGTAAACACATTGAGCACAAGTACCACCTGATACAAGACATCGTTAAAAGAGGAAAAGTCATTGTCGCTAAGATTACATCTGAGGATAACCTAGCTGATCCTTTTACTAAGAGCCTTCCAGCAAAAGCGTTAGAGGGTATGTAGAAGGAATGGGGATTAGATGCGTGTCAGCAGATGATGAGCGTTTTCTTTGCACGCAAAATTAATCCCCAAGTATTAAGGATATCAATTGCAGCTTAAGCAAGCGACCAAGTGAATATCGAACCCAAAGGACGGCGTATTATCAATTTAATTATTATCTAAATTAATTAAGACAAGTGATAATAAAGTTTGAGGTATGGAATTATTAATCTACTAAGCAAGTAATTAAAATAACAAATAATATAAAATATCACTCGAAGAATATGAAAGTGGATCAAGTAGGAGAATAGGTAGCTCTAGGGCAATCCAGTTTTACTACTTAATTTCCCTTTCATGTGTTGATGTCCGACTCTGCCTTGTGGAATATGGACGCATCACTAAGCCATACATATTTACTCTATAGACACAAGCAAACATGCGTATAACACGTGTGAATAACCTCGGAGCAAGAGATATAATTCCACCCCCCTTTCTAGGTACTATCAGTATCAATTATTTCCCACTAGGATTGGTACTCTAACCTGATATGATCTCCCTTTATAGGTACTATGAAGTTATCCTCTTTATCCTACTTAATAATCCGAATTCAATTCAATTAATAAATATTCATATATGATAGTTCTAATGAAGCTTCGGAGTCCTCTCACTTAGAATCATAACATGGAATCCTGTTCAGTGGTGAACGCACTCAATCTACAACCAAGATATATATTCAGACTCTATATACCAATTGAAGATGCACAAAATGACCGTGAATATGGATTAAGAAAGCACAATCATATATAAAATAATCCACAAGTAGTGTTGTACGGAGTTTACACAGAGAAGATCAATTAAATCATAAAACCATCAAAACTCCTAGATCTACCAAAAAGGCTCTAGCCCATGGTGTTGTAGGAAACACACATGGGGGTTGGATAGATCTTACCCGGATGTCCGGAAAATACAAGATAAATTAGGAAACGAATAAACCCTAGATATGACATCTTCATGTTCTTCTCCATCTTGAATCCTCCTCTTGGTTCTTCTCTTGATTCCACAAACGAATCTTCAAAGTGATGGATAGATGAAGGAAAGGAAGTGGATGATGGATGGGGGGTGATCCCCCCTTGTGGGGTGTTGTATGGTTGTGGCCTTTCTTCTCCTCTCTTGTATTGTGTTCTCCTCTTTTGTGGCTTCCTAGACCTCCTTTTATACTTGTAATCACGTCTCCTAGGCTTGGAATGGGCTTTTCAAGTGATCACACGCGTTTAAGCCTCGAAAATACGGATATGGTAAGTTCTCGCACATCGGTACGACCTCAGCAAATAGGTCGAACCACTAAGCACAGGTCGAACACAGGTCGAACCACCCTACTGGAAGCCCCAGGTGCTTGGTTCGACCAACCCAACAGGTCGAACCAGAATGTCTCAGGTCGAACCTAGGTCAAACCGATTTGTGCAGTTTCGCCGTTTCGCGTATAACTTTCACATCTGACCTCCGAATTGAGTGATTTTTATGCTCACGCGATCCACTCTTCCTGGGGTTTCTATCCATATAAAGAACTCACAAAAACTCAAAGAATTGTATCTGTAACAAGCCATGGAAAGTAGAACATCTGTTCTGTTCGGCACAGCTCGCGCGGCGTCACCACTTTGCTCATAACTTCCTCGTTCGGACTTCAATGATGGTGTTCTTTACGCCAAAAAGACCCTCTCTTCTGTGTCTTTCCAACCATGTATCACACTATGAGTTTTGAGCTCCAAAACAATACAGAATAATTACACAAGTTGGACGTGCGTTTATCAACATTCTTGCACAAATTGCACCTTTTCTCAAACTTGGCTCTTTTCATCCTTTTTCCACCTAAAACACAACAAAACACCTCAAGTGCACTTTATTCTCATATATATCTAATATAAGACATTTTTGCTCATATAAGACTACAATATCAATCAAAAAGGTGTTAAATTGGATATTAAAACACGCTTATTTTCACTCTAATCAGCAGATAAGGCAGCGTAGTCTTTTAGTATAAGTGGGAAATTGTTAGATTTGTACACTTAAAGCCTTGCTTTTGTATTGAACAATGTTTTTAATGATTTTATTTGAAATGAGAATCATATGATCAAATGTTTTGCATATTATAAATTATTTATTTATATGTTTGTACAAAAGTCCATTTACTTTATACTGTAGATAATATGTTGTGCGACAACACGCAGAAGATCATATTATTGGTTTCCTTATAAAGTATAAATAGATGCTCACAACCGAGATAGACAGGGACTATCTATCGGGATGCTTGTAGTGTGATTTGGTATTAGTTTGTCTTGACTATAGAATCACATTAGTGCACTTAGTGTGTATTGAGTAGGACCGCTAGAGATCGTTCGACTTGTACTGTCTATATAGGAGAACTTGATCTCAGTTATTATGGATGTCTGTGCTCTTAATCCCTATACAATAACCTCGACATGTAAGGTAGTATATATTTCTTTGATTCATCAATGGGTGAGATTTTCATGTATTAAATCAACAAACTCGGTGAGTTGGGAAATAATATTGTCTCTATGGTGTGCTGTTGATTGTAGAAGGAATCCATGTCCGTCATAGGTTGATGATAGTCCCCTTGAGGAGCTCATAAGGTTTATCATGTAAATCTTGCAAGTGGATTAATTCCGGCATGATAATAAGGTTGAGTGGTACTACTCTTGGATGAGATATTAATTAATGAAGTTGTCAGTAACTTAATTAATTAATGGACATTGTATATCTTAAACATGGGGAGACTGTCGAGCTCATAATAAGAAGGAGCCCAAAATATAATTATGGGATTGGATAGGTAGTGCAGTAATAATATTTTAGTGGACTATATTATTATTATTGGATTTAATTATAAGCTTTGGGCTAAGCTTGGTTAATTAAATTCAATTGAGGCCCAATCCAATTTTTCCTCATGGTCCCTACTGTAGCCCAATATAAAAGTCATCTCAACTTCCGGATGCCCTATTATTGCGCCATTTCAAAGGGAGAGAAGTAGATTGAGAAATCTTGTAGATTGTTGCCCACACAACAGCAGGATTCGACTTGGGTCATACAGCAGAAGATCAGAGGTGTTTCACTACTGCTCATCCTCTACATCAACCCAAAAGAAAATGAACATCATGATGAATAAAATGAGCATCATGATGAAGAGAATAAGAATAATAATGAAGAAAATATAATACCTCAACCACTTAAGGATCCACACAATTTATCACATAGTAATTAAAATAAGAAAATGAAGTCACCTGATTTTAATCTCCTCCATATCTTTCAAGCTCCTGGATTTATCAAACTCGGCCAGGCGTAAGCCTCAGATAGAACTCACTTCTCTTTCTACTCCGTTATCCTTCATAATCATTAAAGCTGAAACACATCTCAACACTAATCATAACTCATCAGTAAAATCATAGGAGAAACTCAAAGATTTAACAAAAATTTAACCACACTAAATCTAGGAAACACACACAAGACACTTGGAAAGTCGCAAAAAATATTCGAAAGATCGAAATAAATTCTAAAAATTCTAAAAAATATCGACCTTCAAGCATCACATACAAGTGAAGAAAACTTACTTCGGTGCTTCAAGATACTGGGATGCATGTCCACCCACCTGAACTTTGTTCAAACTAAGTGAGAATCTAAGTTTGCAAAAAAGTGAATACTATAGACGAAGAAGCACCTAAATAAAATCTCCTACACCAAACAAACACATAAAAGCAATAAAACAGGAGGGTTAGTCCCCAACAGGTGCTCATATTTAACGTAGGAGAGTTACGACGGAATGCAGAATATGTAGACTACTGAGTAAGAGGGCGGTCTTCTTTTATCTTCACCTTCCAATACTTTCTCCCCCTCTTATCATCCACACTTATCACTTTACTTTTCTTAGGCACCATATGATCAGTAGAATCTCCTTTGTCAAGCTTTCTCGTCTCATTCCTTTCAATCTTCCACTCGATTTCAGAATCATTCCTATCACAATCAATATAAAATAGGTCAGGATAGAAATGATCACAAAATAAAGAAAGAGAGAAAGGACTTTCAGATTTATGGGTGTCCAGTGGTAAGTTAGGAGGCTTCAAGTAGGCATCATCTCCTCTTCATTTATCTACATCCTTCTTCTCAACCTTAACTACTACATCCTCCGCCACCTTTGAAGGTGTTGTTTCTCTTGCACTTGTAACTGTGAGGCTTGCAGTAGTCGGCTTAAGCTTTCTTGCTAAATCCCTGCAATCAGAATTATGTAAGTATTCAATGTATCCATTAGAAAGCTTATCATACCTATCATCAAAATTAGTAGAAATTAGAGCTAGATGTTCGCTTTGGTGTTTTTCAAATGGATCCTTAGACAGGATCATAGGCAAGCTCTCCTCCGCAGCTCTCTCTACTACTTTGATGCTTCTACACTCTTGCATATCAGTAGGCCACTTCATAACTCTCTCAAGTGAAAAGACTACTTCTTCATCATTAACTTGCAACTTCAGTTCCCCTTTCTTCACATCAATGTTCGTTCCTGCAATCGCAAGGAACGACCTTCCCAAAATTAGAGAAACTCTGTCATCTTCTTCTTCTTCCATGTCTAGCATAATGAAGTCCACTGGAAATATAAACTTCCCCACTCATGATGAAGAAAATGAGCATCATAAAAAGAAAATGAACATCACGGTGAAGAAAATATGCATTACGATGAAGAAAATGAGCATCATGATGAAGAAAATATGCATCATGATGAAGAAAATATGCATAATGATAAATAAAATGAGCATCATGATGAAGAAAATGAGCATCATGATCAAGAAAATGAGCATCATGATGAAGAAAATTCGCATCATGATGATGAAAATATGCATCATGATAAAAAAAATGAGCATCATGATGAGGGCGGTGTGTACAAAGGGCAGGGATGTAGTCAACACGAGCTGATGGCTCATGCTTACTAGGAATTCCTCGTTGAAGACCAACAATTGCAATGATCTATCCACATCACGATGAAATTTTAAAGATTTCTCGGGCCTGTCGGCCAAGGCTATAAACTCATTAAATACATCAGTGTAGCGTGCGTGCAGCCCAGAACATCTAAGGGCATCACAGACCTGTTATTGCCTCAAACTTCCATGGCCTAAAAGGCCGTAGTCCCTCTAAGAAGCTGACCGTGGAGGGATACCTCCGCATAGCTAGTTAGCAGGCTGAGGTCTCGTTCGTTAATGGAATTAACCAGACGAATCGCTCCACCAACTAAGAACGGCCATGCACCACCACCCATAGAATCAAGAAAGAGCTCTCAGTAAGAAAGTGCTCTCAGTAAAGAGCTCTCAGTAAGGCGGTTAGAGTATTTCTCTCTCAAGAAGATTTTCTCTCTAGAGGCGCCTCACATTTGCTTGTCTCTCATTTTGATTTTCTCTAGAGGCCCATGCCCACGGTCATTGCCTTGACTTGCCAATGCCATGGCCCATTTCCAACTCTCATTTCCCACGGTGTCACCCACGTATGCCCACGCCCGTTGCCACAGTTTGCC
>CM042957.1:45854090-45866590 GCA_023678885.1 Pogostemon cablin | reverse complement strand
AAAATATTAAATCGGACAAGGAACGGCCACGTCGGGTGCCGGGGCACGCCGGGGGATGCCCACGTCGGGTGTGAGACAGGCCGGGGAATGCCTATGTCGGGTGCCGGGGCACGCTAAGGGACGCCCACGTCGGCTGCTAGGGCAGGCTGAGAGATGCCCACATCGGGTGCCAGGAACGCCGAAGGATGCCCACGTCAAGTACCGGGGCACGCCGGGGGACGCCCACGTGGGGTGCATGGGGCACGCTTACATCGGGTGCGGGACAGGTCGGGGCACGTGGGGTAGGGTGCCGAGGCACGCCAGAGGACACCCACATCGAGTGCCGAGCCAAGCCGGGGGATGCCCACATCGGCTGCCGAGGCAGGCCGGGGGACGCCCACGTTGGGTGCCGGGACATGTTGTGGGACGCCCACATCGGGTGCCATGGGCACGCCCACGTCGAGTGTGGGACAGGCCGGGGGACACCCACGTCAGGTGTTGGGACACACCGGGGGACACCCACATCGGGTGCCAGGGCATGCCGTGGGATGCCCACGTCGGGTGCGGGACAGGCTGGGGGAAGCACACGTCGGGTGCCGAGGCAGACTACGTTGGGTGCCGGGACACACCAGGGGATGCCCAGGTCGGGTTCCGGGGCACGCCAGGGGACACCCACATCGGGTACTGGTGGCACGCCCACGTCGGGTGTGGGAAAGGCCGGGGACTCCCACGTCGGGTGCCGGGACACGCCGGGGGATGCACACATCGAGTGCCAGGGTACGCCCATGTCGAGTGGCGGGGCACGCCATGGGAGCCCACGTTGAGTGCCAGGGCACGCCCACGTCAGGTGCGGGACAGGCCAGGGGATGCCCACATTGGGTGCCGGGGGATACACACATCGGGTGTCGGGGGATGCACACGTCGGGTACTGGGGCATGCTGAGGGATGCCCACGTCAGGTGCCGAGGCAGGCCGGGAAACACCCATGCTGGGTGCCGAGGGCCCATGCCGGGTGTCGGGGAATGCCGGGGGACGCCCACGCCGGGTGTTGGGGCACGCCGGGGGATGCCCACATCGATCGCCTGGGCACGCTGGGGGATACCCACGTCAGGCATCGGGGCACGCCAGGGGACGCCCACATCGGGTATCGGGGCATGCCATGGGTTGCCCACACCAGGTGTCGGGCCAAGCCGGGAGACGCCACACCGAGTGTCGGGGCAGGGCTGGGGGACGCCCACGTCGGCTGCCGAGGTACAGCGGGAATTCTCCACCAGAAGCCGGGGCACGCCGGGAAATCCCCACTAGAACTATCACCGAAAACTTGCCGTCGATCTCCAGAAAAGTTCTCGGCCAGAGACTCGAATGGGGCACGGCCGTTGCCTACCCGTGGCCTTGGTGATTGGCAACCGTTGCCCATGTGTGCCTTGCCAGCCCCTTGACAGCACACCCCCTATATATGTTTTAGGAGGCGAAACCAAGGTAATTGAAAGGAAGAAAACATTGAAGGAGGCGGTTTTGACGGATAACCCACAATTGGGCGACTGCGCCGCTATGGCACTCTCTATTATGGCGGATCGTACTGAGATGGAGGTGGAGATTACCATCGGGTCCATGGCCCTTGTTGTGGCCAACACGCCGGAGGTTTGTGGCTACGGTAGTCCCACGCATGGTCTAGTGGATGCGGCCATGGACGACTCGACCCCGGTGGTGCCCATCGTGCGCAACTCGACCACCAAGCAGAAACCACTCGGCATCAGCTGGAAGTTGCGACCCTCCCTGCCTCTCCCTCTCGGTAGGCGGGCGAGGAGTCTCAGTAGATCGGCGACGCGTCTCGGCAGGGACAGGAGTTAGTGGAAGGCACTTGGTAGGGCACCGAGACTACGGGCAATACCGAGAACTCTCTGCAGGCGTAGGGCACTACTCGCAGCGTAGCTCGACATGCATGTCCAATTCCCCGTCTTGGCAGAGTGCGTCGAGCGTGGGTGCCAGCACTGGGCAAGGCCCAGGCGACATAGGGCAGTACGGGGGCGAGGCCGCAGGACCTCGGCAGCAAGGTGGGCAGCGCGCTCAGCGCGCGCGATAGGGCGAATTGGGTGGTGGTTCCGCTCCCAAGGAACTGGTTGACAACACCAAGTTTTTCAACAAAAATAATATTGATATGTATAGGAAACTTGAATACATTGCACCATGCGATGGAGTGGCTTATCTTGATCCGAAGGATGATTCTGATGCTTGGAAATACACGTTGGTGGGGAATTTCTCGGGATGTTTCCCGGGTATGCAAGCCCTCCATACCATCTGCTGGGCATGGGGCATCAAGTATACCATTGTCATGCATCAGTCGGGGTGGATTATCTTCCAGCTTTGCTCGGAGGAGGACGTGCGGAAAGTGTTGGACAGTGCTCCCATGTTCCGGTCTGGATTCGGTTGCCTTCGTTCCCATTGGAGCTGTGGTCGAAAAACCAAATTAGTAAGGTGGCTTCACTGTTTGGTAGACCTATCATGGTGGATGATACTTCCATTAAGGCATATAAGGTATCCTTTGTGCATGTGCGAGTGGATATTGATGTTTCGCAGTAACTCCTGAAGGAGGTCACTTTCAACTACCGAGGGGCCAACTTTTCCCAAATTGTGCTGTATGAACGTCTTCCGGAGTATTGTACTAATTGCAGGAAGTTTGGTCACCTAGTTAGTGATTGTGACGATCTTGTTAGGGGTGATAAGGGGGAGAAAGGGATGGAGTAGCCTCCGAAGACCGCACGAACGGAAGACACGGTTGATAAGGAGGGCCATCAAGAGGCCGAGGAAGAATAGGAATCGAAATGGGAAGAAAAAGGCCACGGGTCCTAAACTTTCCCATGTGCAGAAAGAGAAGGTCATGTCAAGGAAGTATCAAATCCTAGAATACCTTGATCCTGATGATTGGAGGATCAACAGACGAGAGGGTAAACAGCCCGCCCAAGTGAATACTAGAAAAACTTGGGCGTTGGAAACAGAGTAGGAGGATAAAGAGGCTATAGGCCGTTCAGGGCGCTCCCTGCCTCCCACTCTCACCCATAGGGCAGAAGGATCTAGGCGAGGCACTGAAATCATTATCCAAGAGCCGTAAGGCAGAGGCAACGGACCAGGACGAGACGGGGGCTCCTCCCCTTACTTCGGATTTGTTAAGAACCTAAGAATGAGGGACTGTGTGATGCTGGCCCAGGAGATAGTGAAGAATTATGGGTGGGCTAGGCATCGTCAGTACAGGAGGATGGCGATCAAAGTGGATATTAAGAAGGCGTATGACTCGGTGGATTGGGGCTTTTTACGTGGAGTGCTTATAGGTTTGAAATTTCCCCAGCGTATGATAGGGTGGATCATGGAATGTCTCACCACCACCTCATTCTCCATCCTTATCAGCGGCACACCTGAGAGATATTTCGAGGGTAAGAGAGGCTTGCGTCAGGGTGATCCTTTGTCGTCCTTATTGTTTGTCATGTGCATGGATTACTTCTCCTGTCTCTTCAGGAGAATGACCGTGACGGACAACTATAATTACCACTCTAGGCATTGTGAGAAGGTTGGCGTCACCCATCTGGCGTTTGCGGACGACTTGATTATCTTCGCTTATGGCAATCACTCTTCCGCAGAAGTGGTTGCCAGGGCACTTAATTTCTTCGCTCGAATGTCAAGTTTGGAGGTTAGTGCGGACAAGTCTCACTTGTTCATGGCAAGAGTTCCGGAGGATGAGGAACAGGCGATCCGCGAGGTGCTGCCTTTTCAGGAAGGCACCTTCCCTGTACATTATTTGGGAGTTCTGCTACAAGGAAGTAAGCTCTGGGAGTCTACTTTTGAGCCGCTCATCACGCAGGTTACTAATTTGATCAGGGGATGGTCCACGTATCTGCTTTAGTATGCAGGCCGATTGGAGCTCATTCGATCGGTGGTGAACAGGTTGATGAATTTCTGGACGGCGATGGTGAAGATCCCCAAAGGAGTTGTGGACAGAATAGAGAGGATGATACGGAAATTCCTTTGGGGAGCCTCAAGTGGTGTAGTTCGTTGGGAGGAGGTCATTCTCCCTAAGGAACAGGGTGGCCTGGGACTTAGGGGACTTGACCTGCTAAACGATGTAGCTCTTTGTGGTGTGCTATGGGATGTGCATCAGGAGAAGAGATCGTTATGGATCAAATGGATTAATGCCATTTATCTGCAGTCCTCTTCGTGCTGGGATGTTGAGGTGAATTACAGCGCCTCAATTGTGTGGAAAGATATCCTCCGTGCGAGGGATAGGGTCAGAGCACGGATTGGTGGGGACATGGTTTCCACCTTGGATTCGTGCTCGGAGAATGGAAGGCTTCGTGTAGGTAAGTTGTATCGGCTTGTCTCAGACTCTATGCCAGTACAGCCTATCTACAAGAAGTTGTGGAGTCCATGGGTTCCTCAGAAGCATTCGTTCAGGATGTGGATCACTGTGAGGAACCGCCTGCTTACCATAGATAGATGGAGACACTACGAAGGCCCGATTGAGTGCATGTTGTGCTTGGGGGCCAAGAATCGAGAGATTATCTTTTCTTCAGGTGTTCGTTCATGAGGCATGTATGGAACCGGGTTAGGCACGAAGTGGAGTGGAGTAGAAAGGTTACCACGTTGAAGGCCGGCTTCAAGTGGCTCAGCAAGGATGGGCGAGTGCATGTATGTGATAAGAGGAGGTGGACGCTCACTCTCTATGGAAGCGTCTTCCTCATATGGAAGGCTCGGAATGAAGCACTCTTCGAGGGTGCCTAACCTTCTCCGAATGGCTTGATTAATTCCATACTTATGCATGTAATTAGAATCGAGTATTTGTTATCTAGATAGGCGTTGTTTTCTTTGGTTGCTCCGCTTTGGAGTTGTAATTATATGTACTTGTGACTCTGGCTTCGGCCTCTCATTTTTTAATAATTAACATATCGTTCATAGGCAAAACCCAGGTGACAGCAGTAGATATTGAAATTCCCTAAGAGGCAAGTTTTTGGTTCTCGTCGATCCGGACGTCTGTTAATCACAAAACTTTGCACGCCCCACCAAAATTGCGCAAGAAATTCATTTTTGAAGTCGGATTCAGTTTCGAGATTCCAATTTTTTTATAATTTTTTTTATTTCAGCGCATTCAATATACCGGGCGACATCGAACGTGCCCACATATCGACGGATCGAGGTCGGTAGAGATTGCACAACCCATCAAAATCGAGCAAGGGATTCATTTTTTAGTCGGATTTCACTTTTAAGATTCGAACTCATTTTTAGTAGTTTGCCCAAGCACGCCCGTTGCCCAGTATTGCAGGGGGTTGCCTAGGATTGCCCACGCCCATTGCATCGGATTGCCCATGCCGGGAGTTGCCTAAGAAGAACCTCGACAGGTTGCCCATGGCTGCCCATGGTTGCCCACGGTTGCACACGGTTGTTGCCTAGGATTGCCCGTGCCGAGCCCCGTTGAGTTGCCCATGGCTGCCCACGGTTGCCTGGGAAGAACCCCATCGGGCTGCCCATGGTTGCCTCGGATTTCCATTGTTGGGTGTCGGGGGGTTGCCCAGGAAGAACCTTGTCGGGTTGCCCATGGTACCTAGGAATGCCCACGCCCGTTGCCTGGGGTGCCCACGGGGGTTACCCACGCCCGTTGCCTAGGATTGCCCACGACGGGTGCCTGGGCGTGCCCACGTCATGGCCCATGCCCACGGGGTCTCCCACGTATGCCCACGCCCGTTGCCACGGGTTGCCCATGCACAGGACATGCTTGCATGGCCCATGCCCACGGCTTGCCCACAGCCATTGCCACGGGTTGCCCAAGCACACAGGCCATGCTTGCACAGCCCATGCTAATGGCCATTGCCTTGGCTTGCCCATGCCATGGCCCATGCCCAACTCCCGTTGTCCACGATTGCCCACAGGGGTCACCCACGTATGCTCATGGGGGTCGGCCACGGGTTGCCCACGCCCATTGCCACAGGTTGCCCATGCACAAGCCATGCTTGCACGACCCACGCCCACAGCTTGCCCACGGCCGTTGCCATGGCTTGCCCATGCCATGGACCATGCCCAACTCCCGTTGCCCATGGTTGGCCACGGGGGTCGCCCACGGCTTGCCATACCCGTTGCCACGAGTTATCCATGCACAGGCCATGCTTGCACGGCCAATGCCCACGGCTTGGCCACGGCCATTGCCTTGGCTTGCCCATGCCATGGGCCATGCCCAACTCCCGTTGCCCACGGTCGCCCACGGTGGTCGCCCACGTATGCCCACGTCCGTTGCCACGGGTTGCCCATGCACAGGTAATGCTTGCACGATCCATGTCCAAGCGTTGCCCATGGCCGTTGCCATTGCTTGCCCATGCCATGGCCCATGCCCAACTCCCGTTGCCAACGGTTGCCCACGGGTTGCCCACGCCCGTTGCCACAGGTTGCCCATGCACAGGCCATGCTTGCATGGCCCATGCCCATGCCTTGCTCTTGGCCGTTGCCATGGCCCATGCCCAACTCCCGATGCCTAAGGTTGCCCACGGGGGTCGCCCACGGCTTGCCCACACTCGTTGCCATGAGTTGCCCATGCACAGGCCATGCTTTCACGACCCATGCCCATGGTCGTTGCCTTGGCTTGCCCATGCCATGGCCCATGCCCAACTCCCGTTGCCCACGGTTGCCTATGGGGTCGCCCTTGTATGCCCACGGCCGTTGCCATGGGTTGCCCATGCACAGGCATTGCTTGCACGACGTATGCCCATGGCCGTTGCCTTGGCTTGCCCATTCCATAGCCCATGGCCAACTCCCATTGCCCACGGTTGTCCACGGCGGTCACCCACGTATGCCCACGCCCATTGCCACGGGTTGTCCATGCACAGGCCATGCTTGCACGGCCCATGCCCACTGCTTGCCCATGGTCGTTGCCTTAGCTTGCCCATGCCATGGCCCATTCCTAACTCCCGTTGCCCACGGGGTCGTCCACGTATGCCAACGCCCGTTGCCACGGCTTGCCCATGCACAGGTAATGCTTGCATGGCCCATGCCCACGGCTTGCCAACGGCCGTTGCCTTTGCTTTTCCCATGCCATGGCCCATGCCCAACTCCAATTGCCCATGGTTGCCCACGGGGGTCGCCCACGTATGCCCACACCCGTTGCCACGGGTTGCCCACGCCTGTTGCCACGGGTTGCCCATGCACAGGCCATGCGTGCACGGCCCATACCCACACCTTGCCCACGGCCGTTGCCTTGTCTTGCCCATGCCATGGCCCATGCCCAACTCTCGTTGCCCACGGTTGCCCACGGTGGTAGCCCACGTATGCCCACACCTGTTGCCACGGGTTGCCCATGCACAGGCAATGCTTGTACGGCCCATGCCCATGGCTTGCCCACGGCTGTTGCCTTGGCTTACCCATGCCATGGCCCATGTCCAACTCCCGTTGCCCACGGGTTGCCCATGCACAGGCCACGCTTGCATGGCCCATGCCCACGGCTTGCCCAGGGCCATTGCCTAGGCTTGCCCTTGCCATGGCCCATGACCACGGTTGCTCACGACCGTTGCCTAGGATTGCCCATGGGGGTTGCCATGCAAGGGCCAAGGCTTGCCCGTGCCAAGGCCATGCTTGCCCACTCCCGTTGGCTAGGATTGCCTACGGGGGTTGCCCACTCCCATTGCCTAGGATTGCCTACGGGGTTGTCCAAGGGCTGGTTGCCCAGGCCCGTTGTGCACGATTACCCACGGGGGTTGCCCATGCACACGCTTGCCCATGCCATGGCCACGGCTTGCCCACACGCCCCTTGTCTAGGATTACCCATGCCGTGGCCCATGCACGGGCGCCCGTGCCAAGGCCACGCTTGCCCATGCCATGGCCCATGGCCACAGTTGCCCACACCCATTGCCTGGGATTGCCCACGGGTGGTGCCTGAGATTGCCCACGACTTTGTACTTGCGCGTTCTCCCGAGATACCATTAGATTTTTCCCTCAGAACACGTTGGGGTGGGGTCGGTGCAGTCTCGTGACCTGGAATTTTTTTGGGACTTGCATGTTTCCGATCCAAAAGCTACTGAACCTCGCGGTGGGAATAGGGTTTTATGTGGGGGATCGAGAGGGGACGAATCGAAGCGACGAAGGGCTGAATCTCAGCAGATCGTGGCAGCAAGGCCACTCTGCTGCTTTCAATACCTGGTCGCATATTTAAGTCGACTGCAAAGGATTCTACCTGCTGCTCAATTGGAATTGTACTTTGAGGTGGCCCACGCGGCTCATTCGCCGTGGGGCTTGGCCAACGACACGTGCCCTTGGGGGCCCGAGGCCCCTACTGTGAGTCGGGGAGCAGATGGCGGGTGCACGCATCTCGTCTAGCACGGATTCTGACTTAGAGGCATTCAGTCATAATCCACCGCACGGTAGCTTCGCGCCACTGGCTTTTCAACGGTTCCTCTCGTACTAGGTTGAATTACTATTGCGACACCATCATCAATAGGGTAAAACTAACTTGTCTCACGATGGTCTAAACCCACCTCATGTTCCCTATTGGTGGGTGAACAATCCAACACTTGGTGAATTCTGCTTCACAATGATAGGAAGAGCCGACATCGAAGTATCAAAAAGCAACATCGCTATGAACGCTTGGCTGCCACAAGCCAGTTATCCCTGTGGTAATTTTCTGACACCTCTAGCTTCAAATTTCAAAAGTCTAAATGATCGTTAGACCACGCTTTCATGGTTCGTATTTGTACTGGAAATCAAAATCAAACGATCTTTTACCCTTTTGTTCCACACGAGATTTCTCTTCTCGTTGAGCTCATCTTAGGACACCTGTGTTATCTTTTAACAGATGTGCCGCCCCAGCTCAACTCCCCACTTGACAATGTCTTCTACTCGGATCGGCCCGTCGGGGCGATCCTTGGGTCCAAAAAGAGAGGCGATGCCCCGCCTTCGATTCACGAAATAAGTAAAATAACGTTAAAAGTAGTGGTATTTCACTTTCGCCTTTCGGCTCCCACTTATCCTACACTTCTCAAGTCATTTCACAAAGTCGGACTAGAGTCAATCTCAACAGGGTCTTCTTTCCCCGCTGATTCCGCCAAGCCCGTTCCCTTGGCTGTGGTTTCACTGGATAATAGACAGGGACAATAGGAATCTCGTTAATCTATTTATGCGCGTCACTAATTAGATGACGAGGCATTTGGCTACCTTAAGAGAGTCATAGTTACTTAAGGAAAGTGAAGAGAGAGATGCTCTGGAGATTTTACTTTCTCACTCTAAATCTTTTGCTTTTCTTTTGTGATTTGGTCTTCTAGCCGGTGGTGTCTCATCGGGATGTGGTGGTGGAGGTCGCCGGAGTCACTTTCCGGTCACCTTCTTCGTCGAATTTCTTAAGGGTTTTCGGTAGGTTTGTTGGATTGCATGTCCCTTGATCCTTCTCTTGATGGCGAAAAAGAATATAGGGTCTTCATCCGTAAAGGGAGGGAAGACTAATGGTGCTAACAGTGTTACTTTTAAATCATCGAAGGAGGGCCATGCAATCAATGTGAAGAATCATGTTCTTCAAATGGAGGAGAATCTCAAGTCTAGTGAGGTCTCTAATGTTGTGGTTTCTAAAAAATCTTTGAAAACATCTTGTCAAATGGAGGGTGTAGAGGAGGAGGCTACCGTTGTTTATAAGAGTCTTCTTGATGCCTTACATGCAACCTCATCTTCGATGGAGGTTATCCGAGAGGCTTCGAAAAGAGGAGGAGATGTAACAGGTGATGTGGCTAATTTGAAAGGTGGGGATGTGACGAAACAAGGGTTGCAACCTCGTTTGACGGGTGGGAAAGGTTTCAACAATGGTAAGCGTGGAAAAGCTAAAGCGGATGGTGTTCCTTCCAAGGTGCGTGAACCTCTTTATTATTCGAAGTTTGTTAATAATAATCATGTTGAGAAGGAACGATTGCTCAAATTCATTCCACTAGCATAGGATGGTTCGATTTATCTAGATTCTAAATATGACTCGAGTGTGTGGAACCATTCTTTAGTTGGGTATTTCTCGGGGAGGTTTCCTAGAATGAATGCGTTGCATGCTATTTGTCGTACTTTGAGAGTAAGATACATGGTTCATATGCATAGCTCTGGATGGATTATTTTCAGGTTCTTTAGTGAAGATGATATGTTGAAAGTAATGCATTTGGGCCCTTACTCTATTTGGGATCATTTTCTTCTCTTGGATAAGCTACAGAGAGCTTTTCAATTTGGGGAGAGAAAGTTGTCCCAATTCCTCTTTGGGTTAGGTTTCCTTTGCTTCCTTTGGAATTTTGGACCCGACATCATATTAGCTCAATTGCTTCTGCAATAGGTCGCTCTATTTATGTTGATGCTCATTCTGGTGATACGGATAGGGTTTCCTTTGTTAGAGTTCGGGTTGATGTGGACATGTCGAAGGATCTTCCTAAAGAGGTGACTATTAGATTTCATCTCGAAAGCCAAACCTAAACCGAGAGGTGAGGGTGTTGGTAAGATAGTGGATGGTAGTAGTGAGTTACCAATCTCATCTCGCTTTAATGCTCTCTTGGAGGGTAGTGAGCCTATTGATGATTTGATTTCTCCTCAGGTATTGTCTTCCTCTCCGAATGATTGCCCTAATGATGTTGTGATGCCGAAGAAGGTTAGTAGAAAGGGTAAATCACCTGCTAAATCGGATGGTTCTTTTGATTCGGAGGAGGAAGAAGTGGTTAGGCATGCACGTGGTAGATGTGGGAGATCTAGGTCGGCTACTCGACGTAATACTGGAGTAGTTATTCATGAGCCTAGTGAGGGTGGCAGGCCTCCTGATCCTCATTTATCATGAAGTTTTTAAGTTGGAATGTGCGAGGCTGGGTGGGTGCTCCGGCTCAGCTAGCAGTTCGCAGGTTAGTTCAGATTCATGACTTATCTTTGATGGGTCTTATTGATACTAAGTTGGGTATTAATAATGTTGTTGATACTATGAATATTATTGTTCGAGGATGGTGTTTTGCTCATAATGTTGAAGTTGTTTCTAGCGGTCGTATTGTTGTGGCTTGGAACCCTTCCCTTGTTCAATTTGTGCCTATTGTCATACATGATCAATGCATTTCTGGTACATTGTTATGTTTGACTACACATAGGGAGTTTATGGTGTCTGTTGTTTATGGTCGTAATACTGTGGCTCAGAGGAAGTTGCTTTGGGGTTCCCTCTCGGAGTTTGGTGCCTCGATTGATTCTCCATGGTTGTTAATGGGAGATTTCAACTCTATCAGGCGATCAGATGAGAGGTCAGTGTCTTCTCAAACTACTTCTAATTGGTTCAGAGTTGATTTTGAGGATTGTTGAGTAAGTTTGGGTTTGGATGATGCCATTTCACGTGGTTGTTTCTTTACCTGGATAAATGGAACGAGATGGAGACGCATTGATAGAGTGCTTAAAGTGGCTTCCTTTTCATCTCATGCAGAGCATTTGTGCTTTATGCAGTTAGCTTGTAATGAATATTTGTTATGCCAGGATAAGCCATACAGGTTTTTTCATAAGTTAGTCAAAGTGAATGGTGGTCGCAACATTATCTCGTCTATTAGAACTGCCTCGGGGCATACTTCTTCAAGAGAGGACATGGTTGAGGAGTTTGTTTCTTTCTATAAGGAACTTCTTGGGACTTCTCGGGATTGCCAGCTTATTGATGAATCTGTGTTTGAATGGGGTGAGCAGTTGTTGGAGGATCAAAGGGTCGAGCTTGTTGCCCCAGTTTCGGAGGAAAAAATCAAACAAGTCATCTGGAGTATGAATATGCATAAGGCTCCAGGTCCTGATGGATTTTCTGTGAGCTTCTTTAAAGATGCTTAAAATGTTGTTGGCCACGGGGTGGTATCTGCAGTTCAGGAATTCTTTCATTCTGGGAGGCTTCTTCGACAGTTGAATGCTACGTTCATTATTCTTATTCCAAAAGGAGTACATGACCCAAGTGTTAAGGATTTCAGGCCTATCTCGTGTTGCAACGTGTTATATAAGGTTATCTCCAAGATTATTGCTGCCAGAATCTCTAAGGTTATGGATTTCTTAATCTCAGACAATCATTTTGGCTTCATAAAAGGGAGATAGATGAGGGACTGCATCATGTTGGCACAAGAGGTATTGAGGAATTATGGTTGGAGTAGGGGTTATATTGCTCCCCGTATGACTCTCAAGGTTGACATTAAGAAAGCTTATGATACTGTCAACTGGGAATTCTCAAGGGGCGTTTTGTCTGGTCTTCGTTTTCCCCCATTGATGATTGGGTGGATCATGGAGTGTGTGACCACTACTTCTTTTTCTATTCTTGTTAACGGGGTGCCGAAAGGTTACTTTGAAGGGAAGCATGGTCTTCGTCAGGGCGATCCTCTTTCTTCCCTTCTTTTTGTGATGTGCATGGATTATTTCACTAGATCCTTTAAGAAGTTAGCCAATGCTAATAATTTCAAGTTTCATTCCAGATTGTGTGCAAGAGTTAGCTTGTCTCACTTAGTGTTTGCGGATGACTTGATTTTATTTACTTATGGTGATGTTCGAAAC
>CM042957.1:45809090-45849090 GCA_023678885.1 Pogostemon cablin | reverse complement strand
TAATTAACATAAAATTCACCGAATTATTTACACATCTAATTACGTGGAATGTGCGAGGGCTCTCAGCCTCTCGCGCGCAGCGAGCAGCCCGCAGGTTAGTTCACAAGCATAATGTGTGTCTAGTTGGCTTTCTTGAAACTAGATTATCTGTGAATAATGTGTTCGACATAGTGGGTAGAATTGTTCCAGGATGGAATGTTGTTAATAATTTTGAATTTGTTGATGGGGGGCGGATTGTGGTTGCGTGGGATCCCACCTTGCTTGCTTTTAGTAATGTAGTGCTCCACGAGCAGTGTATTTCTGGTTTGGTTCGCTGTTTGATTTCTCAACAGGAGTTCCGCATCAGTGTTGTTTACGCCCATAATGGCGTAGTTGACAGGCGTAGGCTATGGGCTCATCTCTCATCGGCTGTTCTAGCAGTTAACTCTCCCTGGATCCTCCTGGGTGATTTTAACTGTGTTAGGAGACCGGATGAGCATTCTGAGGTCGTTCCTTCTCATAGGAACTGGAAAAGGGTGGATTTTGAGGAATTGTGTGTCGAATTAGGACTGGATGATGCCAAGTCTAAAGGGTGCTTTTTCACCTGGACTAATGGCAGGACATGGAGTCGTATTGACAGAGTACTGGTGAACTCGAACTGGGATGCCAGGTCAGGAGTGGTAGAGGCCGAGTTTCTACCCATGGGGGCCACCTCGGATCACTGCCCTGCACTAGCAACAGTACTTAATGCGGAGCAGTCTAAGGGGAAACCGTTCAGATACGTGAACATGTGGAGTAAGAGCAGTAGTTTTATGGATGTTGTGAGCGAGACTTGGGACTCAAAAATTTGGGGCACCGCACAATTCAGTTTATGTCGTCGGCTGAAACTACTCAAGCCAAAGTTACGTCTGCTTGGCAAGAGAGATTTCAACCACATAGCTGAAAGAGCAGAGAGAGCTAGAGTGGAACTTGACAGACTCCAGCTGGATAGCCAGGCTGATCCGGGAAATGCTGAGAAATGGGAGAGGGTCCGTGAGGTGGCAAAGAAAGTTGATTTCCTTTGTCACGCTGAACACCTTTTCTTCTCTCAGATGACTAGAGGTGAGTATTTGATTAATCAGGATAAACCCACAAAGTTTTTCTATAAGAAGATTAAGTCAAACAGCGTGAGGAATGTTATCTCATCCATACGCACCGAATCCGGGTGCACTTCTTCCCGCGATGAGGTAGTTGATGAATTCCTTACGTATTACAGAGACTTGTTGGGTAATGCAGGCCAGTGTGATGAGATTGATGATAGTGTGTTCAAGTGGGGATCCGTGCTGTCTGATCAGCAGGCTCAAGAACTTGTTGCACCTATTACAACCGAGGAGATTAAGGAGGTGGTGTGGAGAATGAACGGAGACAAAGCCCCTGGGCCGGATGGGTACACGGCCACCTTCTTTCGTGATGCGTGGGATGTTGTTGGTTCAGACGTTGTGGCCGCTGTCCAGGAGTTCTTTCAATCTGGGCAGCTGCTGCGACAAATGAACGCCACATTTATTACACTCATCCCGAAAGGGAAGCACGATCCCACAGTACGAGACTTCCGTCCAATCTCGTGCTGCAATGTAATTTACAAGATCATCTCTAGGGTTATTGTGGGACGAATGGCGGGGTTGATGGATGAATTGGTGGCAGAAAACCACTTTGGCTTTGTGCAGAACCGTAAGATGAGGGACTGTGTGATGCTTGCTCAGGAAATAGTCAAAAACTATGGTTGGGCAAGAAACCGGATGAGCAGGAGAATGGCTGTGAAGGTGGATATAAAAAAGGCTTATGATTCAGTGGACTGGGGTTTCCTACGTGGAGTTCTGGCAGGGCTGAGGTTTCCTCAGCAGTATGATAGAATGGATCATGGAGTGCGTCACCACCACTTCATTCTCCATCCTCGTCAACGGTGCTCCGGAGGGTTACTTCAACGGCAAGCGTGGCTTGCGTCAAGGTGATCCTCTGTCCTCCCTGCTATTTGTGCTCTGCATGGATTACTTTCCTGTCTATTCAGAAGACTCACGACGGAGGAGAATTACAAGCACCACTCTCAGTTGTGTGCTAAAGTTGGAGTAACTCACCTAGCATTCGCGGATGACTTGATTATTTTTGCTTATGGCAACCGCACCTCTGCAGAAGTGGTCGCTAGGGCACTTGATCAGTTCGCCAGAATGTCAGGTCTGGAGGTTAGTCCGGAGAAATCTCATTTGTTTATGGCTGGTGTTCCAGTGGCCGATGAACAGAGGATTCGCGAGGTGTTGCCTTTTCAGGAGGGCACCTTTCCTGTGCGCTATTTGGGAGTACCGTTGCAGGGGAGCAAGCTTCGTGAGTATGCCTCTGAACCTCTTATTACACAGGTGTCGAACCTCATCAGGGGCTGGTCCACACATTTGTTGTCCTATGCAGGCCGACTGGAACTCATTCGGTCAGTACTGTATGGGGTGATGAACTTCTGGATCGCCATGGTGAAGATTCCCAAGGGAGTGGTGGACAGAGTAGAACGCATGATCCGGAAGTTCCTTTGGGGAACGACGAGGGGTGCAGTTCGTTGGGAGGAGGTCATTCTACCTAAGGAACAGGGCGGCCTGGGACTTAGGGGATTGGATCTCCTGAACGATGTAGCCCTGTGTGGAGTGTTATGGGATGTGCATCAGGAGAAGAAGTCACTGTGGATTAAGTGGATTAATGCCATTTATCTACATAACTTTTCTTGCTGGGATGTAGAGGTGAACTACAGCGCCTCTATAGTGTGGAAAGACATGCGAGGGATCGAGTCCGAGCACGGATCGGAGGGGACCTCATCACCTCTCTCGCTTCGTGCTCGGATATGGGGAAGCTTCGAGTGGGTAAGATGTACTGGCTAGCTGCCACCACGGCACCGGTGCATTTTATCTATAAGAAGCTGTGGAGTCCTTGGGTGCCACGGAAATATTCGTTCAGAATGTGGATTGCCCTAAGGAACAGACTGCTTACACTGGACAGGTGGAGGAACTATGAAGGCCCGGTCGAGTGTGTGTTTTGCGTGGGCGCCGCCGAAACGAGAGACCATCTCTATTTCGGTTGCCCATTCACGAAGCACGTGTGGGACCGAGTTAGAGACGAAGTGAAGTGGAGGAGATAGGTTACCACTTTGAGAGCCGGCCTCAAGTGGTTAAGCAAGGACTGGCGTGTGCATGCTCGCGAGAGGAGGAGGTGGACGCTCGCCCTCTACGGCAGTGTCTTCCTCATTTGGAAGGCTCGGAACGAAGCGCTCTTCGAGGGTACCCAACCTTCAGTGGATGTAATGTTTAATTCTATTATTATGCATGTGGTTAGATTTGAGTATTTGTTGACTAGATAGGCGGTTTTTTCTTTTGGTTTGCTCCGTTTGGAGTTGTAATTAAAAACTGTGACATTGGCTTCGGCCTGCTGCTTTGAATAATTTACATACTATTCAGCGAATGATTTACACATCAGTATCACTGCGGGCCTCCACCAGAGTTTCCTCTGGCTTCACCCCGCTCAGGCATAGTTCACCATCTTTCGGGTCCAGACAAGTACGCTCACTCGAACCCTTCTCAGAAGATCAAGGTCGGTCGGCAGTGCAACCCTCGGGGGGATCGTGCCGGTCAGCTTCCTTGTGCCTTACGGGTTTAATTTCCCGTTGACTCGTGCACATGTCAGACTCATTGGTACATGTTTCAAGATGGGTCAAATGGGGAGCCCGCATGCCAGCACCGGGAACGTGCAGTTACCGAGGCACGCACGAGGTGCGCGTTATTCGCCTAGATCGACGCGACGCCATACAATGAGCATATCAACTGCCTGAGCTTTAAGCGCTGCATCGATCCATGCTGGTCCATGCCCCGAGTCGATCGATAGACCGGCTGTCGCTATTCCACATCCGACCGGGATGCATCGTCGGCCCCATTCGCTTCCCTCTCGACAATTTCAAGCACTTTTTGACTCTCTTTTCAAAGTTTTTTTCATCTTTCCCTCGCGGTACTTGTTCACTATCGGTCTCTCGCCCGTATTTAGCCTTGGATGAAATTTACCACCTGATTGGGGCTGCATTCCAAAACAACCCGACTCGCCGACAGCGCCTCATGGTGTGGCAGGGTCTAGGAGAAACGGGGCTCTCACCTTCTATGGTGCCCCATTCCAGGGGACTCGACCCTAGTCCGCCGCTGAGGATGCTTCTCTAGACTACAATTCGAATGGTGTGGCCACTCGATTCTCAAGTTAGACTATTCCCGATTCGCTCGCCGTTACTAGGGGAATCCTTGTAAGTTTTTTCCTCCGCTTATTGATATGCTTAAACTCAGCAGGTGATCCCGCCTGATTTGGGGTCGCGGTCGAAGGCGACGTGCTCGCTCGTGCCATTGGGTCTGATCGTGCGTCCTGACAAGATGGTGCACGACAAAGCACATTGAGGGTTCAACCACCACTTGTCATGAGGTGCGTCACCGGGGATCACATTTGGGCTGACCGCGCGGCATCGCGCATGGGGGACCACTTTCCACCCCCACCATGCGTTTGGGCATGGGGAGGAGGCGATGCGATGCGTGACACCCAGACAGGCATGCCCTCGGCCTAGTGGCTTCGGGCGCAACTTGTATTCAAAGACTCGATGGTTCACGTAATTCTGCAATTCACACCAAGTATCGCATTTTGCTACGTTCTTCATCGATGAGAGAGCTAAAATATCTGTTGCCGAGAGTCGTTCAGACATTCGATGGGCATCCCAATCCTCGAAGCACCCCATGGATGGGGCATTCAATAGGGGACGCTCGTGTTTGTATTCCTTGGCGCATCCCGCGCCCAAATTTGTTAGTCCCGAATGGCGCGAGCACCGTTGGGTCCGAGCACGCGGCTTGGGGGTTAGCCGACGATGCGGAACCCAAGTGTTTCTAAATGTGTTCGTGGTCTGCTTTGCAGTTTTGACAATGATCCTTCCGCAGGTTCACCTACGGAAACCTTGTTACGACTTATCCTTCCTCTAAATGATAAGGTTCAGTGGACTTCTCACTACGTCGTGGGCGGTGAACTGCCCACGTCGCCTCGATCCGAACACTTCACCAGACCATTCAATTGGGAGGAGCGACGGGAGGTGTGTACAAAGGGCAAGGATGTAGTCAACTCGAGCTAATGACTCGCGCTTACTAGGAATTCCTCGTTGAAGACCAACAATTATAATGATCTATCCCCATCACGATGAAATTTCAAAGATAACCCAGGCATGTCGACCAAGGCTTTAAACTCGCTGAATACATCAGTGTAGCGCGCGTGCGGCCCAGAACATCTAAGGGCATCACAGACCTATTATTGCATCAATCTTCCGCGGCCTTAAAGGCCGTAGTCCCTCTAAGAAGCTGGCCCCGGAGGGATACCTCCGCATAGCTAGTTAGCAGGCTGAAGTCTCGTTTATTAACGGAATTAACCAGACAAATCACTCCACCAACTAAGAACGGCCATGCACCACCACCCATAAAATCATGAAAGAGCTCTCAGTAGTGGGGTTAGAGTATTTCTCTCTCTAGAAAGATTTCTCTCTTGAGACGCCTCCCGTATGCCCCCTCCTTCTTGGGATTTTGGCTCTCCTAGTGCTTAATCTGTTTATGTTTTGGATTTTTCCACTATTAGATTACTTTTGGTTCCTTAGTTGATTATCCTTAATGTAATTTGACTCTTATTCCATTTCATTTGGTCATCTGCTGTGCATCGACTTGGGTCCCCATTTGGGGGTTTCGCCCTTTGGGCGTGTCTCTACCTAGTTTTGGTAGCCGGCGGTCTAGTTGGCCGTCAACCTTCACCGACTGGGCACTGTTTCGATGGTGCCTTGTTCTCTCCCTGTGGCGTCGCACCTAGGGTTCGCAAATTCGAAGTGTATTTCGGCGACTCTTCGGTTCTGGAGGCGGAGTTCAGTGGGTTGCTGCATGTGCCTCTTGCCGGCTGGGGTCATATTTCGTCGGCATTTTGGTCTCTCCCTACGGTGGCATAACTAGGGCTGTAATTTTAAGTGTAGTGCAGCGGCGGTTCTGTTCCCGAGGCGGAGTTCAGTGCCTGTGGCGGCACTTCTAGGGCTGCGAGCGACGTTTTTGTTTCCAAGGCGGAGTTCAGTGGTTAATACGAGGCGCCCTTTGGTTTGCGGACAGGGGCCTCGAATTTTAGGGTTGCGGTCAGCGGCAAAGTATAGTTAGGTTAGTGGCGGCGCGTGGTACTGCTATTTTGCTTCTGAGTTCGTGGCCGCGACGGCCAACCTGCTCCTCCCGCTCAGACTCCCATTCAAACTCCCTCGTTCCCGTCTACAGATTCTTGTCCATCTCTGATTGATGATGTTGACTGCAATATCAGGTGAACTTGTTCCTTTCATTTCAACCTATCTCACCTGGAACTGCTACTCTGCTCCCGAGTTCGCTGTCCATGGCAGCGACCCTTCTCCTCCAGTTCAGGCTCCTGTTCAGACTCCCTCGTTCCCGTCTACTATTTCTTGTCCTTTTTTGTTTACGATGGTGACTCCAGTTTCAGATGAACTTGTTCCTTTCTTTTAAACTGTCTAGTTTGTGTCCCCCTCTTTCCTTCTTCTCATTTCGTCGTTGTTTTGGCACTGTTGTTTACCTCTCCTTGCTTCTCTTTGTGTTAGCCACGTCTGTAACCTTGGCAAGGTTTGTCTTTAGGTTGGTTGTCCTTTTTTGCTCTTGTCTCGTCTCCTGTGTGTGCCTTTCGCTTGCTCTGTGCTTGTTTCTGTCTTACTGCTTTGTGTGTTTTTTCTTGCTGTTCAGTTTTGCTCTCCGGCATGTTGTGGGTGCTGCTTTGTGTGCTGGTTGCTTGCTGTTCAGTGCTGCTCTCCGGCATGTTGTGTGTGTGGCTTGCTGTCTGCTATGTGTGTGTGGTTTAGTTACTCTTTGTTGGTTCTTGTAGTGTTTAAGTGTGTTGTTGTTTGCTTTTCCGTTCCTCCTTCTTGTCTTGTTGCTGTGTTTTGTGTCATTTTCCCTTTGCTTTAGTTGTTGTTCCCATTTTGTTGTGTTTTCTTTTTCCTCTCTGTGAGTCTTGTTTCAGTTTGCTGTGTCTAGCTTTAGGTTTGTGCTTAGCTTTGGTTGCTGTGCTTTATCCCCTTTTTGTTGCTGCTGTGGGTCGTGCTTTGTTTGTAGGCTGTTATGGCTAAGAAGAAATCTCACTCACCTCCGGTTAAGAAAAAACAGCCCGTTCACGTCCACCCGGTTCACCGTGGGAAGAATAAAGCTGCAAATTCTAATCCTTTGGAGCCTGATTCATCTTGAACCTTGGGGGATTTCGATTCTTCCTCGGACGAGGAGTCTAACCGTGGTAGTTCAACCTTCTACCCATCTGCTGCTAGTGCTTATTTGCCTCAAATTCAGACTGCCCTCAATCATTCTAAGGCATATTCTAGCAGCCAGGAGAACCTCTTGCTCAGTTCACTACCGAAGAACCTTGACATCGCTTGTTCCACAGACGCCCCACACCACTTTGATGAGGGTTCTTCCAGTACTCAGATTGTCCCTAATAAAGATGCTGTTAATGCTATTAATGTTGTATCTAATGCTACTGTTGATGCTACACAACATGTCCCCACAGGCCACAATGGTGCCCCTAAAGCCAATGGTCATAATGCCCCCCATGATAAGATCCAAAATGCAGCCAGCCTGCTTAAGAACTGCAAAGACCTGTTGGAGGATTGCAAGTTGGATCTCTTTCCAGCTTTCGATGGGCCAGTTGTTCTCACCAATGAGGACGTTTATAATATTGACGATGAATGGAGATTCTCGCTTATTGGTGGGTTTGCGGACAAATTTCCATGGCTCAAGGCCATCAGAGCTACGTCGAATCTTGGCTGGTTTCATGTAGGATCTTCCCCCACGATGATGCTTGGGTGATCATCAAATTCACCAAGCAAGAAGACATGGAGAAAATTCTATTTGGAGGCCCTCACTTTGTTTTTGCCAAACCATTCATGCTGCAAAAACTTCCTAAATTCTTTAATTTTAGGAGTCTAAACTGGACGGTTCTGGTGTGGGTGAAACTTACGGGGCTGCCTCTTGATTGTTGGCACTCTAATTCTCTTGGGAAAATTTGCTCTCTCCTTGGTAAGCCCCTTAGCACTGAAAGAAACGCAAAGGAAGTAAAGAAAATATCCTTTCCTAGAGTGTTGGTGGAGGTGGACGCTTCTAAGTAACTCCGAAGCAATATTCTTATCACACTGCCGAACAATACTATTCTCGAGCAGCCCCTCATCTTCGAGCAAAATCCCAAATTCTGTAAGTCATGCTCTCGATTTGGTCATCTTTCTACTAACTGCCCTCCCCCATCTTTTGCTCCTAAAAGGCAGGCTCCTGTGAACCCTAAGGAGGGTGGTGTGCAAGAAGACCATGCTGCAAATCAACAAACAGGTACCTCTGCTCCACAGGTCATTAAAGGTAACAATATTGAATTTCAGGTGGTGGATAAAAACAAAGGTACTTTTGCAAAAAACTCTCTTTTTGCAAACCTTGCCGGTTCCAAATTTGCTATCTTAGATGCTGATGATCCTAGTTCTTCTATTAATCCTGCATCAAAAAAAAATATGGTTGGAAATGGGTTGATTGCCTCTGACTTACATAATAATGGGCCTGTGGCCAACTTTATTAATACTGGTATTGCTGATATCTCTGTTTCTTCTGATAAATGTGATAATGGTGATTCTGGTATTGTACCCAATGAGGGTTTGGGTTCATCTGGTTTGCACAATAGTGCTTCTGAGTCTGTGAGAATTGGGGACATTAACTTGGTGAGTGGTGGTTTATCTGTGCCTTCCATCCCGTCTGCTCCTAATATCCCTTCTGACTAGACTCCTATTGAAAAGGAGTTTACTTTGGTGACTTCTAAAAATAATAGGAAGTATAACCCCATAGTTCCTGGAGTGGTCCAAGGTTCGAAATACTTCCTTCCACTTCTTTTGCCTTCCCTACGACTAGGATCCCCTACATTCCCCCGAATGCTAGGCCCCCCTTCGCCGTTAGTTGTCTCTTTCCCTTTGTTTTCCAATGTGTTTTGCATTCTGGAATATCCGAGGTTGTAATAAAATTCTCAAGCTTAAAGGTGTGTATAGTTTTCAAAAAAATCATAACCTAGACATTGTGGGTATCTTAGAATCTAAACTAAAGCCTCCTAAGTTGGACCTATTGATGAGAAATTATTTCCCCTCTTGGAACCAAGTTAACAATTTTGATTCTTTTAGTGGTGGGCGTATCCTCATTATTTGGAATCCCTCTAAAGTCGATTTAGTTGCCCTCTCTTCCACCCCTCAAGTCATCCATTGTGGGGTTTTTTGTAAAGAGACTCATGTTTCTTTCAATATCTCTTTTGTTTATGGCTTATATACAGTTGTTAACCGTAGGGCCCTTCAAAATTTTCTTCTTCAATTTGGCCACCCTCTCTCGAGTCCTTGGATTGTTCTTGGTGTTTCAACTGCATCAAAAATTTGGAGGAAAAGATGGGTGCACCAGTCACTGCCTATGATCCCAAGGATTTTCAGGATTCGTGCCTTTTTCTGGGTTTTTCTGATGTCCAGTCCTCTGGTCGTTTTTTCACTTGGAATAACAATAGTACTTGGTGTAAGCTTGATCGGGTTCTCGTTAACCCCTGTTGGAAATCTAATGGCTTCCATTGTACTGTTGACTTCCTCCCTGCAGGGTGTCTCTCTGATCATTCGCCTGCTATTGTGTGCTTATTCTCCCAACTGCGTTCCACCCAGAAACAGTTCAAATTTTTTAACATGTGGACTCTTCATCCTGATTACCATTATGTAGTATCCTCTGCTTGGGATTCTTACTTCAGTGGAACATCTCAATACGTTCTTTGTCAGAAATTAAAGGTGTTGAAGTGTAGTCTCAAAAACCTAAACTGTCAACATTTCTCCCACATTTCTTAGAGGTCTAAAGCAGCGATTGATATGCTGACGCAAAACAAGTTACTTTTTAATCGTAACCCTTTGGATATGAACTTATCTGAGCATGTTAAACATCTTCGTTCCAAAGCTCTTTTTCTCTCTGATTCCGAAAGAAGTTTCTTGGCCCAAAAAGCTAAATGCAACTTTCTCACTTTAAATGATAAGAACTCCAAATTCTTCCGTAGCATTATTAAGAGGAATGCTTCTAGGAACTACATTGCTTCTATTATTGGAAGTAATGGTTTGCCTACCACTTCTCCTGACCATGTTGATAATAAATTTGTGAATTTCTATACCAACTTGTTTGGTGTGGATTCCCCGAGAACTCCTATTGATTCTCATGTGTTTGATTGGGGTCCTTCTTTATCCCCTGAGCTTGACTTCGACCTCACTAAACCCATTCTCCCTTGTGAGATAAAAGATGCTATTTTCTCTATTAGTGAGGATAAGGCTCCTGGCCCTGATGGCTATTCTGCGGGGTTCTTTAAAAACTCTTGGCATACTGTGGGCGAACTTGTCACTGAGGCTGTTTCTGAATTCTTCCAAAATGGTTTGATCCTTAAACAACTAAACCATACCATTATCTCCCTCGTACCTAAATCTACTCATGCTGCTTCTGTCTCTGACTTTAGGCCCATTGCTTGTTGTAATGTTGTTTATAAGACCATCACCAAGATCATTTCTAACCGGCATGCTCCTATTCTCCCTATCCTTATTGATAAAGCCCAAGCAGCCTTTGTTAGTGGTAGGAATATCACTGATAATATTTTTCTTGCCCAAGAGTTAATGCGGGGATATGCTAGATCGCGCACTTCTCCTAGATGCACTATCAAAGTTGATCTTCAAAAAGACTACGATACTGTGTCCTGGTCCTTCCTTGCTGACGTCCTCCAGGGATTTGGCTTTCCCCACTTTTTATCTCCTGGATCATGCAATGTGTTTCCACCCCTTCTTTCTCTATCTCTGTGAATGGTTCTTGGAAGGGTTTCTTTGCTGGCAAGAGAGGCCTCAGACAGGGTGACCTGATGTCCCCGTCTCTCTTTATTCTTTGCATGGAGTACCTGTCTAGGTTATTGAGATCCAAAACCTTTAACTCTAATTTCAATTTCCATCCTAAATGTGTTGATCTTGGTATTACTCACCTGGTGTTTGCGGATGATCTTATGTTTTTTTCTCATGGTGACCCCACTTCTGTCAAGATTCTAGTCGATTGCCTTGAGTACTTCAAAAGCACCTCTGGCCTAGGTATCAATCCCCAAAAATCTTGTATTTTTGCGGCCGATATCAATGGAACGGACTTGGATGATATTCATGGTCTTCTAAACTTTCCTATTGGTTCTCTCCCTATCCATTACCTGGGTGTCCCTTTGGCTTCTCAAAAGCTCAATGTTGTCCACTATGCCCCACTCTTTGAGCTCATATCGAACTATATTAATTCTTGGTCTTCTAACACTCTATCTTATGCAGGTAAAATTGAGCTCATCCACTCAGTCTTCCAAGGTGTGGAGTGTTTCTGGCTTCAAATTTTTCCCCTCCCCGGTGCTGTTATTGACCGTATTCATAAGCTTTGTAGAGCTTTTTTGTGGGGAGGGAAAAGACCACTTGTTAGTTGGGCCGATATTTGTAAGCCCTATGAGGAAGGGGGATTGGATATTCAGGATATTAAAGCATGGAATAATTCCCTTTTATCTCGTATCCTGTGGAACCTTCACCTTAAATCTAATTCCCTATGGATTCGTTGGGTTTATCATTATTATATCAAAAATTCTACTATTTGGGATTGGAAACCTATCTTGAGAGACTCCCCCATCCTCAAATGGGTTATTGATATTAGGGATGATCTAGTTATGAAGCTTGGTAATATGAGTAGTGTCAATGATAAGTTCTCAGAGTGAAGTACTCCAAAGGGCATTGATACTTCTGTTGTCTATGATATTTTTAGGTTGAAAGGCGAAAAAATTGTTTGGAAGAATATGACTTGGAAAAATTATATTCCTCCAAAATTCTCCTTCATCACATGGTTGGCCATACTTGGGAGGCTCCAAACCAGAGATAACTTATTATTTTTGGATATTGACAAGGTATGTCCTTTGTGTGGTTGTGTTAATGAATCCTCACAACACCTCTTTTTTCATTGCAGGTCTACTGTTTCTATTTGGTTCAAGATTCAGACTTGGCTAGGAATGGGTTGATCCATGTCTACTATCTTAAGTGCCATCAAATGGTTGAAGAAAGAACCTGCTGTTGGGGTCGTGATGGTGCGCGCTCGTCAGCTTGCTCTTATCTCCACTATATACCAAATATGGAGGGCTAGGAATGCCTTGGTCTTTGATGCTGTGGCGTTTGATGTTGATACAATTGTTGGGAAGATACAATTGACGATTTACAAGATACTTTATCGGATCTACACTGTGGACTTCATCAAGTTCTAGTATTGTGCTTGTATTAGCTTATCTTGCCTTGTGGATTTTGTTTGCATTGTTATCAGACCGGGGTATGCCCTGTCTAATTGTTATTTTGGTTGCTCTCTCGCCATCCTGGTATGGTTGGAGAATTTTTAGTTGTATTGTTCTTTACTCTCGCCATCTTGTATGGTTGGAGTTTCATTCATGCCTCTTTCACTGATGTTGGTACTCTTTTTCCTACTTATGGTTTTTCCCCATTGGGGGGTTTTCATTAGTAGGTTTTAATGAGGCCAACGAGGCATGGATATTTTTGGAGCTTCGCCTTCCCTTCTACCATTTGTCCTTCAGTGGTAGTTTTGAGTCCTGTTTAAACCTCAATTGCCCTTCTTTGTATACAATTCTTTCCAGTTGGTGTTTGTATTGTTGTCTTGTTGTAACAGTTACGATTATTTTTATATATTATTTACTTTTACCCCAAAAAAAAAAGAAAGAGCTCTCAGTCTGTCAATCCTTACTTGTCTGGACCTGGTAAGTTTCCCCGTGTTGAGTCAAATTAAGCCGCAGGCTCCACTCCTGGTGGTGCCCTTCCATCAATTCCTTTAAGTTTCAGCCTTGCGACCATACTCCCCCCGGAACCCAAAGAATTTGATTTCTCATAAGGTGCCGGCGGAGTCCTTTAAGCAACGTCCGCCGATCCCTGGTCAGAATCGTTTATGGTTGAGACTAGGATGGTATCTGATCGTCTTCGAGCCCCTAACTTTCGTTCTTGATTAATGAAAACATCCTTGGCAAATGCTTTCGCAGTTGTTCGTCTTTCATTAATCCATGAATTTCACCTCTGACTATGAAATACGAATGCCCCTGACTATCCCTGTTAATTATTACTCCGATCCCGAAGGCCAACGTACTAGGACCGAAATCATATAATGTTATCCCATGCTAATTTATCCAGAGCATAGGCTTGCTTTGAGCACTCTAATTTCTTCAAAGTAACAGCGCCGGAGGCACGACCCGACTAGTTAAGACCAGGAGCGCATCGCCGGTAGAAGGGATGAGACGACCAGTGCCCATCGGAAGGCGGACTGGCCGGACCAACCCAAAGTCCAACTACGAGCTTTTTAAGTGCAACAACTTAAATATACGCCATTGGAGCTGGAATTACCGCAGCTGCTATCACCAGACTTGCCCTCCAATGGATCCTTTTAAGGGATTTAGATTGTACTCATTCCAATTACCAAACTCGAAGAGCCCGGTATTGTAATTTATTGTCACTACCTTCCCGTGTCAGGATTGGGTAATTTGTGCGCCTGCTGCCTTCCTTGGATGTGGTAGCCATTTCTCAGGCTCCCTCTCTGGAATCAAACCCTAAATCTTCCTCACCCGTCACCACCATGGTAGGCCACTATCCTACCATCGAAAGTTGATAGGGCAGAAATTTGAATGATGTGTCGCCGGCACGAGGGCCGTGCGATCCGTCAAGTTATCATAAATTATCGCAGCAATGAGAAGAGCTCGTGTTAACCTTTTATCTAATAAATGCTTCCCTTCCTGAAGTCGGGGTTTGTTGCACGTATTAACTCTAGAATTACTACGGTTATCCGAGTAGCAGGTACCATCAAACAAACTATAATTGATTTAATGAGCCATTCATAGTTTCACAGTCTGGATTAGTTCATACTTACACATGCATGGTTTAATCTTTGAGACAAGCATATGACTACTGGCAGGATCAATCAGGTAGCATTCTTCACCGATGTTGGAACGGTATGATCCGGGCCGTGGGGGCACTCAGACCAAGGCACGCTCGATGGTCATACATAAGGAGCATTGAATTCTCTCTACGTGGATAATGGAGGCATTGTGGCCTCGTGGTCGTTTCGTGCTCCATAATTGAGAATTCGAGCATCGTGTCGTGGCCCAAAAGACCAAGCATCCTTAAGGGTGCTCGAATTGCGAGGCACGACACGGGCCCTGACGTCCACCCGCACCGCATTTCCGGATGGAGCAGCGGTGCAAGGTAGAAAATGACTGATTGTATGGATAATTGCCATCTCAATGTGAATTCAGGACAGGGAACCATTTATAGTCGAGGCTAATGGCTGTCGCGCCAACTATTGAGAAGGCTGTCGCGCGGTGCCTTCGCTGCCGTAGAAGGGACACGACGCACATGATCAAGCCCTTCGCCACTCACGCACCATCACGTACGCAATGCTTGGGTGCGAATCTCATCGCCAAACCACCCCATGGAGAAACTCTGCAAGGAAGGCTAGACGAAGAATAAGAAGCCCAAGCACAACCCGCTGGATGCGAAGAAACACTAGCCATGTTGGCCATCCGATCAGAAGGGAACATACAGGGATGGTCAAATATTAAATCGGACAAGGGACGGCCACGTCGGGTGCCGGGGCATGCCGGTGGATGCCCATGTCCAGTGCGGGATAGGCCGGGGGATGCCCATGTCGAGGGATGCCCACGTCGGGTGCCAGGGCAGGCCAGGGGACGCCCACATCGGGTGCCGGGACACGTCGGGAGATGCCCACATCGAGTGTTAGGGCACGCTGGGGGATGCCCACGTGGAGTGCCGGGGGCACGCCCATGTCGGGTGCGGGACAGGCAGGGGCACGTCCATGTCGAGTGCAAGAAGGCCGGGGCACGTGGGCATCTAGTGTCGAGGCACGCTGGGGGATGCCCACATCGAGTGCTGGGGCACGCCGGGGGATGCCCACGTCAGGTGCCTGTTGGATTGTATACTAAAATTCTAGCTTTAGTATGGACAATGTTATAACAATATTTGAAATGAGAATCATTGATCAAATGATTGCATCTTATAATTTATTTTATATGCATGATGCAATAGTCCATTTACTTTATACTGTAGATAATATGTTGTGCGACAACACGCAGAAGATCATATTATCGGTTTCCTTATAAAGTATAAACAGATGCTCACAACCGAGATAGACGGGGACTCTCTGTCGGTATGGTTGTAGTGTGATTCGGTATTAGCTTGTCTTGGCTATAGAATCACATTAGTGCACTCGTGTGTATTGAGCAGGACCGCCTGAGATCGTTCGACTTATACTGGCTTATAGAAGAACTTGATCTCTGTTATTATGGAAGTTCGTGCTCTTAATCCCTATACAATAACCTCGACACGTAGGGCAGTATGTATTTCTTTGATTCATCAATGGGTGATATTTATTTGTATTAAATCAACAAACTCAGTGAGTTGGGAAGTAGTGATGTATCTATGGTGTGCTGTTGATTGTAGAAGGAATCCATGTCCGTCATAGGTTGATGATGTCCCCTTGAGGAGCTCATAAGGTTTATCATGTAAATCTTGCAAGTGGATTAATTTCCGGCATGATAATAAGGTTGAGTGGTACTACTCTCGGATAAGATATTAATTAATTTGAGTTGTCAGTAACTTAATTAATTAATGGACATTGTATATCTTAAACATGGGGAGACTATCGGGCTCATAATAAGAAGGAGCCCAGAACATAATTTTGGGATTGGATGGGTAGTGCAGTAATAATATTTTAGTAGACTATATTATTATTATTGGATTTAATTAAAAGCTTTGGGCTAAGCTTGGTTAATTAAAATTCAATTGAGGCCCAGTCCAATTTCTCCTCCTGGTCCCTGCTGTAGCCAAAGTATATAAGTCATCTCAGTTCCTGTTAACCAGAAGTAAGTGCCTCATTTGACATACGGTAGAGACAACAGAGAGCAGATTGAGAGAACTCTGGGGATTGTTGACCACCCAACACCAGAGTTGACTTTGGGACATACGGTAGAAGATCAGAGGTGTTCATCACAGATCTTCATCCTCTACATCGACCCAGAAGTACGGTAAACATATTAATTGCTTCCGCTAATTTGTTTGCCTGAAATCCTAAACGGATCACGTTGAACCAAACGATCCAATTGCCAACAATTGGTATCAGAGCGTTGGTTTCTTGGTGAAACGTGATTTGTTAGGATAAGAGTTTTTGTGATTATATGATTATAAGATCTGATCTGATCTGATTTAATTACATGTTTATTGATCTATTAGTATGTGATTATGAGATTCAAGTATAATCTGTTGTAATCGCATATAACTATGTGATCTACTGTTGTGTATTTCTCGTTGTTTGTATACACTGTTCACGCTGTTTTAATACACAAACACGTCTCGAGTCAATAACCCTAAGAAGAATCGATGGGATCACACTCGATTGCGATAGAGGGAGTCACTGTGGCACTCGTTTTATCGATTTGTGACGAGCGGCTTTACCGAGCGGGTGGCCGAGCGCATGGCCCGGTGGCAGTGCCTGGCATCACGCGCGGCGGGATGCTCGTTTTGGGGATTCCAGGCGTGAGCGAGGCGCTCGTTTCGGCGGCAGGTGGCTGGGGGGATTCAGGTATCTCCGAGCGAGACTGCGTGCGGTGCGGCGCTCGTTTCAGGTTGCAGCAGCCAGGCATGACGAAGCCGATGCGGAGGCGACTGCACGGGGAAGACGCTGACTGGCGTTGGTTGGGGCGCCTCTGCAACTCCTGATTGCTGGTGCAAAGGCAGGATCCGTGAGAGCCCAACTCGATCCCGGTTGAATCGGAGCAGATCGGCATTGATTGCAGCGGCGTTCTGAGTGCGTAGAGATGGCGTTTGGGCAAGTCGTCCACGAGCTCTGAGTGACTGGTACCCGTCGGCATAGTGGATCGTGAGTCTGGCTGTCGTGGATGGAGGCACAAATCTAATTGGGTCGCCGGGAGTCTTCCGGGCGTGATGGTAGGCGGGTGCGAGTGGTGGCAGTCGTCGGCGGCAGCGCTGATGGTTGGCGACTAACCGGTGGCGGCGCTGTTGCTCAGCGGCGGGCCGATGCAGCTGCGGAGCTTCTGTCGACGAAGTTCGATGGTGCCAGGAGAGCTCCGGCCGCTGGAAGCAGTAAGCTGGCAGTGTTCAGCGGTGCCGGTGGATGCTTCAGTGTTTAACGCCGTGTGATCGCTGTCGTGAAAGGGGGCAAATGAGGCTGGGTCTTCTAGGGCAGCAGAATGGGTTTTGGGCTTCCTTGTTGGGCCTGAGTTTTTGTTGTTTCCTTGGGCCAGCTGGGCTCCATTTTTAATTGCTGGTTTATTGGGCCGTGCAGAAAGGGGTTTAATAAATGGGCTCATTTTTTTATAAATGGGCTGTCTGTTTTGGCTGCCCCTTTAGGCTTTGATTTAATTATGGTTTTGGGTTGTAGTTAAGGCCCAAATATTAATTAAATGGTAATGGGCTGCTGGGCCTTTTATTATTGCTGGTTTTAATTAATTGTGGGATTGATGTTGGGCCAAGGTTAAATATTGGGCTAGACCTTCATGCAGAAATTGGCAGGGTAAATGGGCTTAATTATTTTATTAATGGGCTGCTCATTTTATGCTAATGATGTTTGGGTCAGCTGGGCCTTTTTTAATTGATCCAACATTTTATGCAATTAATTGTTTAATTATTATACTTGACAATTAATTGTTATATATGTAAGGCATGTTCTATGTGATTTACTTACTTAAATTGTTGTTAATAGAAGCATGTCTTAGTTGTATATTTTATTCTGGAATATAATATGCATGTTAAAAACCCTCGGTAATTAAATAACTAAGTGGGAGAGGGGATTGGTAATAAATTCCCGCGGCCACCATTATTGGTTTGTTAGCAATGTGAATAGACTTGCGCGTCGGCATTAGAGCCTTCCTCCCCATCGGATGAGTTTATTCATGGATTGCTGGAACAGACTTCATTAAATAATTACGTTTGTAATGTGATGCATATGAACTTGCGCGTTGGCTTAGACCTTCCTCCCTATCGGATGAGTTTATATGCGGTTCACTGGTACAAACTTGTAATTGATGACTGTAGAAAGTTATCCGAGCGCGTGTGTACTTCTCCATCTGTAAGGCACACAAGCTTGGGCCGCGGACTTGGGGTCAAATAATGGTGTACACTTAGATGTAAATAATAAGTATCCTCCCCATCGGAGTCACTGCTTTTATTTGCATGGCTAAAGAGGAACCGACTATTAATTATTTTGTCATAAAGTGAGGCTGACAAATGAAATTAATGGGTAAAACCTTCTCTTGTAAATGTTCGGGTTTGTAAACGTCCACACTATCGTGGCTTGCAGACTCACGGTGCTTGAGATGTCGGTGAATTTTATTTTATATTGTTTTGAGGGAATCAATATAAAAGAATAAAATTCGAAGTTTTGATCGGTAAATTTATTTGTGATTCTCTGAATTTCGAATGGTTTTATTTCACTTATTGTTAACTAAAAGACATTACATTTACTTGTCCAAATTAAATGATTAGAAAGAATCTTGGTTTTGATAATTACTGCTTAAGAAAATACATGTGTATTCTCACAAAGGACGTCTCATGATGCCTATTAAAGTCTCTAGTGAAGAGATGAGAGGTTCATAGAAATATGATGGTCTCATGTAACTCTTCGGATACTTGAGTAAATTAAAAGGCAGAAGATCATGGTTACATTGATGAATGAATTGGAAAAGCTTGGAATAGAAATTGAAAGGGAAACCTAAATCAATTTATTCTTCACAATTTGTCTGGATGTTTTGAGCAAGTTCTACCTGAAATACGAAAGGTTATATATGGTGGGAAACTTCTAACAAAACATGTGGCAAAAGAAAGCCAATTCTCATCATGATGTGAACAAGTTTAATATCTTATTTACTAATGGTCTAAACATGATTAGTGATGGCATCTACTGACACGAAGTATGTAGATACTGGAATTACTAAATGTTTATCACTGAGTAAGGATAAGATTGTTAATAACATGGGTGAAACTACAAAGGTAGTGACTATTGCAGTGGGAGTTGTTTATTTATCTCATGATAAGAATAAACGATTGATTATGAGAAATTGTCTTTACGTACGTTTCATAGAAAGAATTTAATTTCGGTTTCTATGCATTAACGGATGGATACTTCATTTCATTTAAATGACATGGTCATAGTAATGAGGAATGAGGCAATAATCCGTTAAAGTACGTTGGTGGATAAAAAGTATACTCTTGAATCATGTACATCCCACAGATGCAATTAAAAGTAGTTAAATAATGCATCTTCTAGTATAAGTAAGAGAAAGGAACCTTCGGAAATGAACTAAACATACATTTGGCGTCTATGACTAATTCATTTTACTTAAGTAGGATTCAAAAGTTGATAGCCGATAGACCGTAAGGTTTATCTGTAGTGGAAACTATCGGACTTGCGAGTCTTGCTTGGAAGTAAAAATGATTAAATACCTTTTCAAGGCTGTGGGGTGTAGAGCCAAAGATATATATGTTGGAATTAGTTCATTCTGATTCAAGCGAACCTAACAATATCCAGGCGAGAGGTGGTTATGAATATTCAAAGATTATTCTGGGAACCGATATATTTATTTGATGCACTGCATGTCTAAGTTCTTGGATTAATTCAAGAATTGTAAGGCTGGTACAGTGAGCGTCATGGAAAATATATCATATCATTACGATTCAATCGTGATGATGAATACCTCTTGGGATAGTTAGGAGCTATTGATCAGAAGTTGAGATTAAATCTCAAGTTGATTACACTGGGCCTGCCCCAACTGAATGGTGTGATGGAAAGAAGGAATAAGCCTCTTATGGTTATGATTAGATAGATGATGAATTATTTGGAATAATTAAATTCATTTTATGGATATGCCCTAGATACAGTAATTCGTGAAACGTTTGTCTGTATATGGGATATTCTGGAAAAATAGATAGTGATTTATTTAGTCCAAAATATCGAAGGGTAATTGTTAACACAATAACCAGATTTTTGGAAAATGACTATGTAATAAATCACAAGCCCATGTATAAGTTGTTCTAAAGGAAGTGAGAGGAAAACACTAAGTATAAGTACCAAGTGTACAAGAGGATATACCACAAGGTAAACTGCAACGCGTGTCACGTCTGATACACAATTACATGTAGTGCCTTGTCGTAGTGGGAGGGTTGTGTGACAACCCATAAATATATGTTTTGGGAGAGTCGTGAGACTTGATCCCTAGTAAACATGGTATTATCCCACGGATACGACGCAGCACTACAAGATTAAAATATGGAATCTTAGTAAGTTGCAATGTATGTTGAAATAGAATCTACGGATTCTAAATTAAGTCTGGAGCTTGAAGGATCACTAAAATGATGTAAAAGCCATTGCAAGTGGTCAAAGGAAATAAAAGAGGATCATATGGAAAGGTGAAAACTTTGGAAGCAAAGCTGGTTGCGGATAAGTGTACTCAGAAAGAAATGGTTCGATTATGAGGAAACATGTTCGCTGGTAGCTATGCTTATATTGATCCGGATTCTTTTATTTATTGCTGCTCATATTGAATTATGAGGAACAGCAAATAGATGTCAAGACAGCTTTCCTGATTGGAAGTCTTGAGGAAAACATCTATGTGAAGTAACCAGAGTAATTCATTGCAAAGTACTAATAGCATTTTGATAGTAAGCTTAAAAGTGTCCAGCGATGGACTAAAGCAAGCTTTGAGATAGTGAAGCATCTGTTTTGATTAGGTAATCCAGTGGCATGGATTTAAATCAATGAGCGGATGAGTCTTGTGTGTTGTAAAGACTGACGGAAACGTAGTGGTGTTTCTTGTACTATACGTAAATAGTATCTTGCTCATTGGAGACAATGAAAGAGTATTATCGGGCGTATAGCTACGGTTAATAAAGCGGTAGAGATGAAGGACTTAAGAAAGGCAAAATACATCATTTTGATCACGGTAATACGGATCACAAGAAAGGATATTATGCTTATCTCAAGTTTCATAAATGATACAGTCCATACTCGTTTAGCATGTGAATTTATCTAAGTAAATGTGTCTTTGAGATACAAAAAGAAGATAAAGGAGATGAAAGCGGTTCCTTATGCTTCGGCGAATAAGGAAGCTTAATCTAAGGAATGCTATGAACGAAGTTAGATATCTGTTTTGCTGGATGCATGAACAGTGGGTATCAACGTAACCCAGAACAAGAATGATGAACTGTGGTAAGACGCATATGAAGTGCCTGAGAAGGACTGGAAATCATATGTTGACTTACTGAGCAGATTCACTGCTTCTTGTGGATTACGTAGATTCAGATTTTTTAGTCAGATTGGACGGTAGTAAATTCTCATCAAAGGTTATGTGTTTAATCTTAGAAAGTAGAGTCATAATGTGGAGGAGTGTTATATAGAAATATATTTCAGACTCCGGACTCCATCATGGAAAGATGATAAATTGGAGCCTATGAGGCAGCCAAAGTATCTATATGACTCTAGAAACTTCAAGATGGACTTTGAAGTGTTTCTAAGTTTGTCCAAGGTAATCACAATTTACATTGATGATATTGGTGCAGTTGCAAACTTGAAGAAATCACAAGTCCATAAGGCAATTAAACACATGGAGCGCGAGTACCACCTGTTACGAGAAATCGTATGAGGAGGGAAAGGTTGTTGTCGCCTAGATTGCATCGGATGATGACCTAGTAAATCCATTTATGAGGACCTTAAGGCGAGAGCTTTTAATGGTCGGGTAATGGGAGTAGGAATTAGATGTATGGCAGAAGACATGACACCATAGTCTTTTAGTATAAGTGGGAGATTGTTGGATTGTATACTAAAAGTCTAGCTTTAGTATGGACAATGTTATAACAATATTTGAAATGAGAATCATTGATCAAATGATTGCATCTTATAATTTATTTTATATGCATGATGCAATAGTCCATTTACTTTATACTGTAGATAATATGTTGTGCGACAACATGCAGAAGATCATATTATCGGTTTCCTTATAAAGTATAAACAGATGCTCACAACCGAGATAGACAGGGACTCTCTGTCGGTATGGTTGTAGTGTGATTCGGTATTAGCTTGTCTTGGCTATAGAATCACATTAGTGCACTCGTGTGTATTGAGCAGGACCGCCTGAGATCGTTCGACTTATACTGGCTTATAGAAGAACTTGATCTCTGTTATTATGGAAGTTCGTGCTCTTAATCCCTATACAATAACCTCGACACGTAGGGCAGTATGTATTTCTTTGATTCATCAATGGGTGAGATTTATTTGTATTAAATCAACAAACTCAGTGAGTTGGGAAGTAGTGCTGTATCTATGGTGTGCTGTTGATTGTAGAAGGAATCCATGTCCGTCATAGGTTGATGATGTCCCCTTGAGGAGCTCATAAGGTTTATCATGTAAATCTTGCAAGTGGATTAATTTCCGGCATGATAATAAGGTTGAGTGGTACTACTCTCGGATAAGATATTAATTAATTTGAGTTGTCAGTAACTTAATTAATTAATGGACATTGTATATCTTAAACATGGGGAGACTATCGGGCTCATAATAAGAAGGAGCCCAGAACATAATTTTGGGATTGGACGGGTAGTGCAGTAATAATATTTTAGTGGACTATATTATTATTATTGGATTTAATTAAAAGCTTTGGGCTAAGCTTGGTTAATTAAAATTCAATTGAGGCCCAGTCCAATTTCTCCTCCTGGTCCCTGCTGTAGCCCAAGTATATAAGTCATCTCAGTTCCTGTTAACCAGAAGTAAGTGCCTCATTTGACATACGGTAGAGACAACAGAGAGCAGATTGAGAGAACTCTGGGGATTGTTGACCACCCAACACCAGAGTTGACTTTGGGACATACGGTAGAAGATCAGAGGTGTTCATCACAGATCTTCATCCTCTACATCGACCCAGAAGTACGGTAAACATATTAATTGCTTCCGCTAATTTGTTTGCCTGAAATCCTAAACGGATCACGTTGAACCAAACGATCCAATTGCCAACAGTGCCGAGGCAGGCCGGGGGACGCCCACATCGGGTGCCGGGACACGCCGAGGGACGCTCACGTTGGGTGCCGAGGCATGGCGGGGGATGCCCACATCGGGTGCCGGGGGCACGCCCATGTCAGGTGCGGGATAGGCAGGGGGACGCCCACGTCGGGTGTCGGGATACGCTGGGGGATGCCCACGACGGGTGCCAGGGCACGCCGCGGGATGCCCACATTGGGTGCCAGGGCACGCCCATGTCGGGTGCTGGACAGGATGGGGGACGCACATGTCGGGTACTAAATCAGGCCACGTCGGGTGCCGGGACACACCGGGGGATGCCCATGTCGGGTGTCGGGGCACGCCAGGGGACGCCTACATCGGGTACCGGACAGGCCGGGAATGCCCACGTCGGGTGTCGGGACACGTCGAGGTATGCCCACATCGAGTGTCGGGGCACGCCGTGGGACACCCACGTCGGGTGCCAGGGCACGCCCACGTCGGGTGTGGGACAGGCCAGGGGATGCCCACGTCAGGTGTTGGGGGACGCACACATCGGGTGCCGGGGCACGCCGAGGGACGTCCATGTCGGGTGCCGAGGCAGGCCGAGGGATGCCCACGCGGGGTGCGGAGGAGGGTCGTGGGATGCCCACGCCAAGTGCTGGAGCACGCTAGGGGACGCCCACGTCGGGTGCCGGGGCACGTCGGGGGACGCCCATGTTGGGCACCTGGGCACGCCGAGGGATGCCCACATCGGGTGCCGGGGCACGCCGAGGGACGCCCACACCTGGTGGCGGGGCAAGCTGTGGAATGCCCACGCCGAGTTCTGGGGCAGGGTCGGGGGAAGCCCACGTCAGTTTTCGGGGAATGACCACGTCGGGTGCCGGGGCACGATGGGAATTGCCCACCGGAAGCCGGGGCATGCTAGGAAATCCCCACCAGATCTATCATCGGAAACTCTCCGGTGATCGCCGGAAAAGTACCCGGACGGAGACCCAAATGGGGCACGTCCGTTGCCTACCCGTGGCCATGGTGCTTGGCAACCGTTGCCCATGTGTGCCTTGCCAGCCCCTTGACAGCACACCCCGCTATATTATTTTAGGAGGCGAAACCCAGGTGACAACAGTAGATATTGTTTGTTGTTCTTTGTCGTCCTTATTGTTTGCCTTGTGCATGGATTACTTCTCTCGTTTCTTCAGGAGAATGACCATGACGGGAAATTATAAGTATCACTCTAGGCATTGTACGAAGGTGGGAGTTACTCATTCGGCCTTTGTGGATGATTTGATTATCTTGGCTTATGGCAATCGATCTTCGGCAGAGGTGGTAGCTGTTGGATTGTATACTAAAATTCTAGGTTTAGTATGAACAATGTTATAACAATTAATTTGAAATGAGAATCATATGATCAAATGATTGCATCTTATAATTTATTTATATGTTCGATGCAATAGTCCACTTACTTTATACTGTAGATAATATGTTGTGCGACAACACGCGGAAGATCATATTATCGGTTTCCTTATAAAGTATAAACAGATGCTCACAACCGAGATAGACGGGGACTCTCTATCGGGATGGTTGTAGTGTGGTTTGGTATTAGCTTGTCTTGGCTATAGAATCACTCTAGTGCACTTATGTGTATTGAGCAGGACCACCTGAGATCGTTCAACTTATACTGACTTATAGAAGAACTTGATCTCTGTTATTATGGATGTTCGTGCTCTTAATCCCTATACAATAACCTCGACACGTAGGGCAGTATATATTTCTTTGATTCATCAATGGGTGAGATTTAGATGCAATTAAATCAATAAACTCGGTGAGTTGGGAAATAGTGCTGTATCTATGGTGTGCTGTTGATTGTAGAAGGAATCCGTGTCCGTCATAGGTTGATGATGTCCCCTTGAGGAGCTCATAAGGATTATCATGTAAACCCTGCAGGTGGAATTTATTCCGGCATGATAATGAGGTTGAGTGGTACTACTCTTGGATGAGATATTAATTAATTGAGTTGTCAGTAACTTAAATTAATTAATGGACATTGTATATCTTAAACATGGGGAGACTAACGGGCTCATAATAAGAAGGAGCCCAAAACGTAATTTTGGGATTGGTACGGTAGTGCAGTAATAATATTTTAGTGGAATATATTATTATTATTGGACTTAAGTATAAGCTTTGGGCTAAGCTTGGATACTTAAGCTCAATGGAGGCCCAACCCAATTTCTCCTCCTGGTTCCTGCTGTAGCCCATGTATATAAGTCACCTCAGCTTATCTGGAACCCTAATCTAATTCATTATTCACGTGTGATGAGGGTTGATAGCAGATTGAGTAGGTCTCGTAGATCGTCGCCCACACGACGTCGAGATCGACTTGGGACATACAGCAGAAGACCGGAAGGTCGTTTGCTGCTGCAGTTCGTCATGTTACAAAATTCATATAAAATCGTACAGTTATCCGATTTTGATGTATTATATACTGACGGAAAGCTGTCGAAGAGAGGATCGTCTAATCGTAAAGACCACTCAATTCCGACATTAGAAGAGGAACTTATGGCTATTCTCGTGGGACTGCGCAGTCTGCCAGCGAGAATTCAACCTCTACATCAACCCTTGGTGAAAGGTAATGCGTTTCATGTTTACTCGCTTCCGCTGCTTGTTAGAAATACATGGAACCCTAACGGGTCACGTTAACCAAACGATCGAAAGCCAACAGTAGCCAGGGCACTTAATCTCTTCGCTCGAATGTCACATTTGGAGGTTAGTGCAGACAAGTCTTACCTATTCATGGAAGGTGTTCCGGAGGATGAGGAGCAGGCTATCCGTGAGGTGCTGCCTTTTCAGGAAGGCACCTTTCCTGTATGTTATTTGGGAGTTCTGTTACAGGGAAGTAAGCTCCGGGAGTCTGCGTTTGAGCCACTCATCACACAGGTTACTAATTTGATCAGGGGGTAGTCCACGCATCTGCTTTCATATGCAGGCTGACTGGAGCTCATTAGATCGGTGGTGTACGGGTTGATGAATTTCTGAACGTCGATGGTGAAGATCCCCAAAGGAGTTGTGGACAGAATAGAGAGGATGATACAGAAATTCCTTTGGGGAACCACAAGAGGTGCAGTTCGTTGGGAGGAGGTCATTCTCCCTAAGGAATAGGGAGGCCTGGGACTTAGGGGACTTGATCTGCTGAACGACGTAGCCCTTTGTGGTGTGCTGTGGGATGTGCATCAGGAGAAGAGATCGCTGTGGGTCAAATGGATTAATGTCATTTATCTGCAGTCCTCTTCGTGTTGGGATGTTGAGGTGAACTATAGCGCCTCAATTGTGTGGAAGGATATCCTCCGTGCGAGGGATAGGGTTACAGCACGGATTAGTGTGGACATGGTTTCCACTTTGGGTTTGTGTTCGGAGATGGGAAGGCTTCGTGTAGGCAAGTTGTATTGGCTTGTTTCAGACTCTATGCTGGTACAGCCTATTTACAAGAAGTTGTGGAGTCCATGGGTTCCTCAGAAGCATGCATTCAAGACGTGGCTTGCTGTGAGGAACCGCCTGCTTACCGTGGACAGATGGAGATACTACAAAGGCCCGGTTGAGTGCGTGCTATGCGTGAAAGCATGTATGGAACTGGGTTAGGCACGAAGTGGAGTGGAGGAGACAAGTTACCACATTGAAGGCTGGCTTCAAGTGGCTCTGCAAGGACCGGAGAGTGCATATTCATGATAGGAGGAGGTGGACGCTCGCTCTCTATGGAAGCATCTTCCTCATATGGAAGGCTCGGAACGAAGCGCACTTCGAGGGTGCCCGACCTTCTATGGATGGCTTGATTAATTCCATACTTATGCATGTAATTAGATTTGAGTATTTGTTATCTAGATAGGCGTAGTTTTTCTTTGGTTGCTCCGCACTGGAGTTGTAATTATATGTACTTCTGACTCTGGCTTCGGCCTCTCGTTTTTGAATAATTAACATATTGTTCATAGGCGAAACCCAGGTGATAGCCGTAGATATTGAAATTTCCTGGGAGGAAGTTTTTGTTCCTGTCGATCTGGATGTCCGTTCATCATGAAACTTTGCACGCCCTACCAAAATCGCACAAGGAATTCATTTTTGAAGTCAGAATTCAGTTTTGAGATTCTGATTTTTTTTATAATTTTTTTATTTCAACGCATTCAATATGCCAGGCGACATCGAACGTGCCCATATATCGATGGATGGAGGTCGGTTGAGATTGCATGACCCATCAAAATCGAGCAAGGAATTAATTTTTTGAGTTGGATTTCACTTTTGAGATTCGAATTCATTTTTAGTAGTTTGCCCGCGGACGCTCGTTGCCTAGTATTGCAGGGGGTAGCCCAGGATTGCCCACGCCCGTTGCATCAGATTGCCCATGCCGGGGGTTGCCTAGGAAGAACCTCGTCGGATTGCCCATGGTTACCCATGGTTGCCCATGGTTGCCCATGGTGGTTGCCTAGGATTGCCTGTGCCGAGCCCCGTCGGGTTGCCCGTGCCGAGCCCCGTCGGGTTGCCCATGGCTGCCTACGGTTGCCCACGGTTGCCTGGGAAGAACCCCGTCGGGTTGCCCATGACTGCCTCAGATTGTGCATGCCAGGTGCCGGGGGTTGTCCAGGGAGAACTTCATCGGGTTGCCCATGGTTGCCTAGGAATGCCCACGCCCGTTGCCTGGGGTGCCCACGGGGGTCGCCCACGCCCGTTGCCTAGGATTGCCCACGATGGGTGCCTGGGCGTGCCCAAGCCATGGCCCATACCCGTTGCCACAGGTTGCCCAGGCACAGGCCATGCTTGCACGGCCCATGCCCACGGCTTGCCTACGGTCGTTGCCAAGTTGCCCATGCACACAGGCCAAGCTTGCACAGCCCATGCCAATGGCTTGCCCACGGCCGTTGCCTTGGCTTGCCCATGCCATGGCCCATGCCCAACTCCCGTTGCCCATGGTTGCCCACGGGGGTCGCCCACGTATGACACGGGGGTCGGCTACAGGTTGCCCACGCCCGTTGCCATGGGTTGCCCATGCCTATTGCCACGGGTTGCCAATGCACAGGCCATGCTTGCATGGCCCACGCCCATCGCCATGGCCCATGCCCAACTCCCGTTGCCCACGGGGGTCGCCCACGGCTTGCCCATGCACAGGCCATGCTTGCATGGCCCATGCCCACAGCTTGGCCACAGCCGTTGCCTTGGCTTACCCATGCCCAACTCCCATGGCCCACGGTCGCCCACCGCGGTCGCCCATGTATTCCCACGCCCATTGCTACGGGTTGCCCATGCACAGGCTATGCTTGCACAACCCATGCCCACGGCTTGCCCACGGCCGTTGTCTTGTCTTGCCCATGCCATGGTCCATTCCCAACTCTCGTTGCCCACGGGTTGCCAACGGAGATGGCCACATATGCCCACACCCGTTGCCATGGGCTGCCCATGCACAGGCCATGCTTGCACGGCCCATGCCCACGCCTTGCCTGCGGCCGTTGCCATGGCTTGCCCATGCCATGGCCCATGCCCAACTCCCTTTGCCCACGGTTGCCCACGCCCGTTGCCACAGGTTGCTCATGCACAGGCCATGCTTGCACGGCCCATGTCCACGCCTTGCCCACGGCCGTTGCCATGGCTTGCCCATGCCATGGCCCATGCCCAACTCCCATTGCCCATGGTTTCCCACGGGGGTCGCCCACGGCTTGCCCACGCCCATTGCCACGGGTTATCCATGCACAGGCCATGCTTGCACGGCCCATGCCCACAGCCGTTGCCTTGGCTTGCCCATACCATGGCCCATTTCCAACTCCCGTTGCCCACGGTTGCCCACGGGGATCGTCCAAGTATGCCCACGCCCATTGCCAAGGGTTGCCCATGCACAGGCAATGCTTGCACGGCCCATGCCCACGGCTTGCCACGGCCGTTCCCTTTGCTTGCCCATGCAATGGCCCATGCCCAACTCCTGTTGCCCACGGTTGCCCACGGTGGTCGCCCACGTATGCCCACGCCTATTGCCACGGGTTGCCCATGCACAGGCAATGCTTGCACGGCCCATGCCCATGGCTTGCTCACGGTCATTGCCTTGGCTTGCGCGTGCCATGGCCCATGCCCAACTCCCGTTGCCCACGGTCGCCCACGTATGCCCACGCACGTTGCCATGGGTTACCCACGCACAGGCCATGCTTGCACGGCCCATGCCCACGGCTTGCCCATGTATGAACTTAAAGTGGCTTCCTTTTTATCTCATGCACAACATTTGTTCTTTATGCAGTTAGCTCGTAATGAATATTTGTTATGTCAGGATAAGCTATCCAGGTTTTTTCATAAGTTAGTCAAAGTGAATGGTGGTCGCAACATTATCCCGTCTGTTAGAATTGCCTCGGGGCATACTTCTTCAAGAGAGGACATGGTTGAGAAGTTTGTTTCTTTCTATAAAAAACTTCTTGGGACTTCTCGGGATTGCCAGCTTATAGATGAATTTGTGTTTGAATGGGGTGAGTAGTTGTCGGAGTACACAGGTTCGAGATTGTTGCCCCAGTTTCGGAGGAAGAAATCAAACAAGTTATCTGGAGTATGAATATGCATAAGGCTCTAGGCCCTAATGGATTTTCTGTGAGCTTCTTTAAAGATGCTTGGAATGCTGTTGTCCATGAGGTGGTATCTTCGGTTCAGGAATTCTTTCATGCTGGGAGGCTTGTTCGACAGTTGAATGCTACGTTCATTACTCTTATTCCAAAAGGAGTACATGACCCAAGTGTTAAGGATTTCAGGCCTATCTCGTGTTACAACGTGTTATATAAGGTTATCTCCAAGATTATTGCTGCCAGAATCTCTAAGGTTATGGATTTCTTGATCTCAGAGAATCATTTTGGCTTCATAAAAGGGAGATATATGAGGGACTGCATCATGTTGGCACAAGAGGTATTGAGGAATTATGGTTGGAGTAGGGGTTATATTGCTCCCCGTATGACTCTCAAGGTTGACATTAAGAAAGCTTATGATACAGTCAACTGGGATTTTTTAAGGGGCATTTTGTCGGGTCTTCGTTTTTCCCTATTGATGATTGGGTGGATCATGGAGTATGTGACCACTACTTCTTTTTCTATTCTTGTTAACGGGGTGCCGGAAGGTTACTTTGAAGGGAAGCGTGGTCTTCGTCAGGGGGATCTTCTTTCTTCCCTTCTTTTTGTGATGTGCATGGATTATTTCACTAGATCCTTTAAGAAGTTGGCCAATGCTAATAATTTCAAGTTACATTCCAGATTGTGTGCAAGAGTTAGCTTATCTCACTTAGTGTTTGCGGATGACTTGATTTTATTTGCTTATGGTGATGTTCGAACTGCTCAACTAGTTTCTCAAACTTTGCATACCTTCTCTTCAGTGTCAGGATTAGAAGTTAGCAATGAGAACTCTAGTTTGTTTAGGGCAGGCATTTCCGAAGATGTGGAGCTATTGGCACTTGGATCATTTGGTTAACGTAACCCGTTAGGATACCATGCATTTCTATCATAGCGGAAGCAATAAATTATAGAAACGATTACCGTTCATCAGGGTATGTAGAAGATGAAGGATTCTCGCTGGCAGACTGTGCAGTCCCACAAGAATGGCCATAACTTCCTCGTTTGATGTATGAATTTAATGATCTTTATGCTCAGACGATCCTCTCTTCAACAACTTTCCGTATCATCAAATTCTGAGTACTGTACGATTTTATATAAATTTTGCGAGGCGGCAGACAGCAGCAGCAAACTACCTTCTGATCTTCTGCCGTATGTCCCAAGTCCGATCTCGATATCGTGTGGGCGACGATCTACGAGACCTCCTCAATCTGCTCTCAACCCTCATAACACGTGAATAATAAATTAGATTAGGATTCCAGATAAACTGAGGTGACTTATATACATGGGCTACAGCAGGGACCAGGAGGAGAAATTGGGTTGGGCCTCCATTGGGCTTAAGTATCCAAGCTTAGCCCAAAGCTTATACTTAAGTCCAATAATAATAATATATTTCACTAAAATATTACTACTGCACTGCCTTTCCAATCCCAAAATTACATTTTGGGCTCCTTCTTATTATGAGCCCGTTAGTTTCCCCAAGTTTAAGATATACAATGTCCATTAATTAATTTAAGTTACTGACAACTCAATTAATTAATATCTCATCCAAGAGTAGTACCACTCAACCTCATTATCATGCCGGAATAAATTCCACCTGCAGGGTTTACATGATAATCCTTATGAGCTCCTCAAGGGGACATCATCAACCTATGATGGACATGGATTCCTTCTACAATCAACAGCACACCATAGAGACAGCACTACTTCCCAACTCATCGAGTTTGTTGATTTAATTACATGTAAATTTCAATCATTGATGAATCAAAGAAATACATACTGCCCTACGTGTAGAGGTTATTGTATAGGGATTAAGAGCATGAACTTCCATAATAACTGAGATCAAGTTCTCCTATAAGTCAGTATAAGTCGAACGACCTCAAGCGGACCTGTTCAATACACACAAGTGCACTAATGTGATTCTATAGCCAAGACAAGCTAATACCAAACCACACTACAACCATCCCGATAGAGAGTCCCCGTCTATCTCAGTTGTGAGCATCTGTTTATACTTAATAATGAAACCGATAATATGATCATCCGTGTGTTGTCGCACAACATATTATCTACAGTATAAAGTAAGTGGACTATTGCATTGAACATATAAATAAATTATAAGATGCAATCATTTGATCATATGATTCTCATTTCAAATTAATTGTTATAACATTGTTCATACAAAAAGCTAGACTTTTAGTATATAATCCAACAATCTCCCACTTATACTAAAAGACTATGTTGTCATGTCTTCCGCTATACATCTGATTCCCACTCCCACTACACGACCATTAAAAGCTCTCGCCTTAATGTCCTGGTAAATGGATTTACTAGGTTATCATCCGATGCAATCTAGGCAACAACTACCTTCCCCTCATCATACGATTTCTCGTAATAGGTGGACTCGCGCTCCATGTGTTTAATTTCCTTATGAACTTGTGATTCCTTCAAGTTTGCATCAATATAAATTGTGATAACCTTGGGCAAACTTAGAATCACACCAAAGTCCATCATGAAGTTTTTAGAGTCATACAGATACTTTGGCTGCCTCATGGCTCCAATTTATCATCTTTCCATGATAGAATCCGGAGTCTGAAATATATTTCTATATAACACTCCTCCAATTATGACTCTACTTCCTAAAATTAAACGCATAAACTTTAAGGTGGATTTACTGTCGTCCCTTTCTGATTTGAAAAATCTGAATCTATGTAACCCATAAGAATCAGTGAATTTATTCGGTAAGCCCACATATAGTTTCTAGTCCTTTTCAGGTACATAAGTATATGTCTTACCACAATTCCATATTCTTATTTTGGATTACCTTGATACCCACTGTTCATGCCATCGGCAAAACAGATATCCAATCTCATGCATAGCATTCCTTAGATTAAGCTTCCTCATTTGCCGAAGCATAAGGAACCGCTTTCATCTTCTTTATCTACTTTTGTGTCACAAGACACATTCACTTAGATAAATTCACATGCTAAACGAGTAAGGATCGTATCATTATATGAAACTTGAGATAAGCATAACATCCTTTCTTGTGATCTGTATTACCGTGATCAAAAGGATATTTTTGCTCTTCTTAAATCCTTCATCTCATACCGCTTTTTCAACCATACTCATACGCCCGACAATACTCTTTCATTGTCTCTAATGAGCAAGATACTATCTACGTATAGTACAAGAAATACCACCACGTTTCCATCACTCTTTTCAATACACAAGACCCATCCGATCATTGATTAGATCCATGTCACTGGATTACCTCATCAAAATGGGTGTTTCATGATCTTAAAGCTTGCTTTAGTCCATGAATGGACACTTTTAAGCTTACTATCACAATGCTCTTAGCTTTTTGCAATGAATCACTCTGGTTACTTCACATAGATGTTTCCCTTAAGACTTCCAATCAGGAAAGCTGTCTCGACATCTATTTGCTATCCCTAATATTTCATATGAGTAGCAACAAATAAAAGAGTTCGGATCAACTTAGGCATAGCTACTGGCGAACAGGTTTTCTCATAATCGAACCCTTTCTTTATGAGTATACCTTTTCGCAACAAGCTTGCTTCCAAGGTTTTCACCTTATTCTATGATCCTCTTTTATTCTTGCATGTCCGCTTCCAATGGCTTTTACGCCATTTAGCGGTTCAACAAGCATCCAGACCTAATTTAAAATCCATCGATTCTATTTTAATATTCATTGCACTTTGCTAGGATTTTGCATTTCTAACTTGTAGTGCGTCATCGTATCTGTGGGTTCATTTCATGTTTGCTAGGGACCAAGTCTCACGACCCTCTCAAAACATGTATCAAACAGGTTGTCGAACATCCCGCCCGCTACGACAAGGCATTACATGCAATTGTGTATCAGACGTGACATGCGTTGCAGTTTACCTTGTGGTATATCCTCTTGCACAATTGGTACTAATACTTTGTGTTTTCTTCTCACATCCTTTAGGACAACTTATAAATGGGTATATGATTTATTACATAGTCCCTTTCCAAAAATCTAGTGTTTGTGTTAACAATCACCCTTCGATCTTTTAGACTAAATAAATCACCTACATTTTTATAGCATATCCCACAAACAGACAAACATTCAAATGAATTACTGTTTCTAGGGCTTATCCATAAAATGAATTAAGTAATTCCAAATAATTCATCATCTATCTAATCATTACCATAAAAGTCTTATTCCTTCTATCCACCACACCATTCAGCTGGGGGCATGCCCGGTGTAGACCACTTGAGATTTAATCTCAACCTCTGATTAATAGCTCCTAATTATCATAAGAGGTACTCGTAATGATGATTAAATCGTCATTACTTGATATATTTTCCATGATGCTTTACTGTAACAACCTTGCAATTCTTGAATAAATCAAAGAACTTAGACATGCAGTGTATCAAATAAATATATTGGTATCTAGAATAATCTTTGATTATTCATAACCACCTCTAGCCTGGATAATATTAGGTCCGCTTGAATCAGAATGAACCAATTCCAATATATATATCTTTGGCTCTACACCCCTTTACCTTGAAAAGGTAATTAATCATTTTTACTTCCAAGTAAGACTCGCAAGTCCGATAGTTTTCACTTCAGATAAACCTTACAGTCCATCTGCTATCAACTTTTGAGTCCTACTGAAGTAAAATGATCTAGTCTTAGACGCCAAATGCATGTTTAGTTCATCTCCGAAGGTTCCTTTCTCTTACTAAGATCAGAAGATGCATTATTAATTACTATTACTTGCATCTGTGGAATATACATGATTTAAGAGTATACAAATTGTTCACCAACGTACCATAATAGATTACAACTCTATCCTTCATTATAATGACCATGTTATTTAAATGAAATGGAGTATTCATCTATTAATGCATAGAAACCAAATCAAATTCTTTCTATGAAAATGTACGTAAAGATAATTTCACAAAATCAAACGTTTATTCATATCGTAAGATAAATAAACAACCCCCACTACAACAGCCACTACTCTCATAGTATTACCCATGTATAAAATAATTTTATCCTCACTTAGTAATAAATATTTAGTGATTCCGGTATCTACACAACGTATCAGTAGGTGCCATCACTAATCATGGTTCAACGACTAGCAAGTAAGATTCTATCCTTGTTCACTCCTTTTATGAAATTGTATTTCCTTTATCACATGTTTTGTCAGAAGTTTCCCACCATATACAACCTCTTGTAATTCAGGAGAAACTTACTCAAAACATCTAGGCAATTATGAAGAATAAAATTGACTTAGGTTTCCCCTTCAACTTCTATTCCATGTATTTCCAATTCATTCATCAAATTCAATCATGACCTATCGCCTTTTAACTTACTCAAGTATCCGAAGAGTTACATGAGACCATCATATCTCTATGAATCTCTTATCTCTTCACTAGAGACTTTAATATGCATCATGATAAGTCTTTTGTGAGAACACACATGTATTTCTTAAGAAGTAAAATTCGAATCCAAGATTCTTTTCTAATCATCTAATTTTGGACCAGTAAATATAATTTCTTTTAGTCAACCATAAGTGAAATAAAACTATTTGAAATTCAGAGAATCATAAAAAAATACACCGATCAAATCTTTGAATTTATCCATTTATATTGATTCCCTCAAAGCAATATAAAATATAAATTCACCGACATCTCAAGCACCGTGAGTTTGCAAGCCACGATAGTGTGGACGTTTACAAACCCGAACATTTACAAGAGAAGGTTTTACCCATTAATTTCATTTGTCAACCTAACTTTATGACAAAATAATTAATAGTCGATTCCTCTTTAGCCATGCAAATAAAAGCAGTGACTCTGATGGGGAGGATACATATTATTTATACCTAAGTGTACACCATTATTTGACCCCAAGTCCATTGCGCGAGCTTATGTGCCTTACAGATTGAGATGTATACACGAGCTCGGATAACTTCCTACAGTCATCAATTATAAGTTTGTACAGTGATCCGCACATGAACTCATCCGATAGGGAGGAAGGTCTATGCCAACATGCAAGTTCATGTGCATCACATTATAAACATAATTTTAAAGAAGCCTGTTCCAGCAATATCCATGAATAAACTCATCTGATGGGGAGAAAGGCTCTAATGACGACGTGCAAGTTTATTCACATTGCTAACAAACCAATAATGGAGGCCGCGGGAATTAATTACCAATCCCATCTCCCACTTAGTTATTTAAAACCAAGGGTTTTTACATGCATATAATATTCAGAATAATATACGCAACCTAGCATGCTCCTATTACGGCACATAAGGCAGTAAATCACAGAAAGCATGCGTACATATATAACAATAATCAATTAATAAATAAATTATAACAGTTATATAACAGCGAATTTGATTGTTCGCCACCAATCACGAATGCGGACAACTGCGACGGGGATCGACCTCCCCGTAGCCTGCTCCACCACTCCGGCACCCTACCCGATCACATTGTAAATAGTCACGCAGAACCTGATGCAGACCAGTCGAACTTGATGCAGACCAATTGAACCTGATGCAGACCAGTCGAACCTGATGCAGACCAATCGAACCTGATGTGAATCCGTTCGAACCTGGTGCAGCATTGATCGAACCTTCATCCGCGTAGCCTCACACAGTGTTCCGCATGCCACATGGCACGCCACCATGCATGCCATCTCAGCGTCCAGCAAGCCAACGTGTGTGACTCCTCTCCAACATGCAAGATTTACACGTCACGCCCCGAGCTCCCAACAAGCACCAATGCCCATTAGGCCGCCCGATACTCAGCACGCTGCTCCGCACGTCAACGAGAAGCACACGCCCAGCAGTTGATCGATCCTTGCCCAGTTTAAAATGCACCCTAGCCGTGCCATTCGATTGATGCTATGCACAACACCATGTGCCTTGACGAGCGCCTCTCGCTCAGACTGTCGCTCGTCTAAGGGACTACTTGAACGGAACCAAGTTCAGCCCAACGCGCAATACTAAACTACACCAACTGTCGTTCAGGGTTCGCAATTGTAGAAACCTGAGAATCCAATATTCACTACTCAGAATCTACTCCTTAGAGTCCTGAACATGCTGTCCAAATTACAGGTCGATCCAATGGTTAGTTTGTGAGAAACGGCTCTTTTCCCTCGACTGCGCAGAACAGAATCGCCCAAAAACTTGCTTCTGTTTTCAGCGTATTCCAGACAACACAAAGCTCCAAATACGATCTGCACCGTTCAGAATGTACATCCAAAAATCTGAACATGCTGACCAAAATTCAACTTGATCCGATTGTTGAAACTCTGGTTATTTCCTCTGTAATATCACTGCACTGGTTTTTCTCTCAAAAACGTGAATCCTGTTTTTGCCCTCTTTTTCTTCCTTCCATGTGAAATTGACGAACAGTTTTCGTCGAATCCTCTCACACTCAACCATCGAAAAAATAGGTATGATACAGGGTATATATCACATAGGGATATTCATGGTTTAGCAGTAAAACCAAAACCCTAAACATGTGATCCTAATTTAAAAAAACTAACCACATAAACCCTAGCCTAATGTATCATGCTTCACCATGAAACCGAAGTTCTGATACCAATTGTTGGCGCTTGGATCATTTGGTTAACGTGACCCGTTATGGTTCTATACATTTCTAATATCAGCGGAAGCAAGAAAACATGAAACGTATTACCATTCACCAGGGTATGTAGAAGATGAAGGATTCTCGCTGGCAGACTGTGTAGTCCCACGAGAATGGCCATAACTTCCTCGTCTGATGTCGGAATTGAATGATCTTTGTGCTCAGACGATCCTCTCTTCAACAACTTTCTGTCAGTATATTGATCATTAAATTCTGAGCACTACACAATTTTATATAAATTTCGGAAGGCGGCGGATAGCAGCAGCAAACTACCTTCTGATCTTCTGCCGTATGTCCCAAGTCCGATCTCGACGTCGTGTGGGCGGCGATCTGCGAGACCTACTCAATCTGCTCTCAACCCTCATCACACGTGAATAATGAATTAGATTAGGATTCCAGATAAGCTGAGGTGACTTATATACATGGGCTACAGCAGGGACCAGGAGGAGAAATTGGGTTGGGCCTCCATTGGGCTTAAGTATCCAAGCTTAGCCCAAAGCTTATACTTAAGTCCAATAATAATAATATATTCCACTAAAATATTACTACTGCACTGCCTTTCCAATCCCAAAATTACGTTTTGGGCTCCTTCTTATTATGAGTTCATTAGTCTCCCCATGTTTAAGATATACAATGTCCATTAATTAATTTAAGTTACTGACAACTCAATTAATTAATATCTCATCCAAGAGTAGTACCATTCAACCTCATTATCATGCCGGAATAAATTCCACCTGCAGGGTTTACATGATAATCCTTATGAGCTCCTCAAGGGGACATCATCAACCTATGACGGACACGGATTCCTTCTACAATCAACATCACACCATAGAGACAGCACTACTTCCCAACTCATCGAGTTTGTTGATTTAATTACATGTAAATCTCAACCATTGATGAATCAAAGAAATACATACTGCCCTACGTGTCGAAGTTATTGTATAGGGATTAAGAGCACGAACTTCTATAATAACTGAGATCAAGTTCTCCTATAAGTCAGTATAAGTCGAACGATCTCAAGCGGTCCTGCTCAATACACACAAGTGCACTAATGTGATTCTATAGCCAAGACAAGCTAATACCAAACCACACTACAACCATCCCGATAGAGAGTCCCCGTCTCTCTCGGTTGTGAGCATCTGTTTATACTTTATAAGGAAACCGATAATATGATCTTCCGTGTGTTGTCGCACAACATATTATCTACAGTATAAAGTAAGTGGACTATTGCATCGAACATATAAATAAATTATAAGATGCAATCATTTGATCATATGATTCTCATTTCAAATTAATTGTTATAACATTGTTCATACAAAAAGCTAGACTTTTAGTATATAATCCAATAGGAGCAGGGTATTCGGGCCATTTTGCCTTTTCAAGATGGTTCGCTGTCTGTTCATTATTTGGGCATTCCTTTGCATAGTAAGAAGTTGAAGGAGGCTGATTTTCAGCCTTTGTTTGAGAAGATCTCTAGTCTCATTCGTGGCTGGTCTTCTCGTCATTTTTTATACACTGGTAGATTGGTGTTGGTTCAATCTGTTATCTATGGGATCTTGAATTTTTGGGCATCGATAGTCAAGATTCCCGTAGGTGTTATTCAGCATGTTGAGCGGATGATTTGCTTATTTTTATGGGGCAGAATGCGTGGCTCTGTTAAATGGTCCGGAGGATTGGGACTTAGCAACATTGAGCTTATGAATGATGTAGCATTGTGTGGTGTTATTTGGGACACTCATATGGATAAGAATTCATTGTGGCTGAGATGGATTCATGAAGTTTACATTCATGGGGTGTCGGTTTGGGATGCTATCCCAACCAATGTTGCGTCTATTGTGTGGAAAGATTTTCTTAAGGCACGTGATTGTATACGAGCACGGTTGCCAGGTGTTCCTATTGATGCTTTTATGAAGTGTACTGAATTGGGAAACCTTGTTACTCGGAAACTTTATAATATGGTTGCTCCATTTGCTCCAAGGAGATTCTTCTTTGCGAAGATATGGTCTTCGTGCGTCCCTAGGAAGCATGTGTTTCGTATGTGGATAGTAGCTAAGAATCGCTTAGCTACTTTGGATCGCTGGCATACTGAGGGAGATTGCACAGAGTGCTGTTTTTGTGTGGGATTTCATGAATCAAGAGATCATTTGTTCTTTCAGTGTTCTTTTTCAAGTACTGTTTGGAACCAAGTGCGCTCTTTTATTGGGTGGCAAAGACGTATTTCTACCATCTTTGCAGGTGTCAAGTGGATTTCTAAGGATCGTGGAATTCGCAAAGCAGATCGTAGATGGAGGGAACTTGCTCTTTTTGCTACGGTTTACTTTATTTGGAAAGCGAGGAATGATGCCATTTTTGATAATATTAGACCGACTGTTAGTAGTGTTGTAAATAACATTTTAATGCATGTAGCTAGGTTTCAGTTTCTCCTAGCTAGATGATTGTGTTCGGACCCTCTCGATGTTTGTATCATTGGGGCCTAGTTTTCGACCTTAGTCACTGAGGTTTGCTTTTGTACATTGTATCTGGCTTCGGCCTTTTCTGAATATTAACATCTATATTCAGAGTCATAGTCACTTCCGCCGT
>CM042957.1:45796590-45806590 GCA_023678885.1 Pogostemon cablin | reverse complement strand
CCCACATTGGGTGTCGGGACATGCCGAGGGATGCCCACATCGAGTTCTGGGGCACGCGGGGGGACGTCCACATGGGTGCTGGGGGCACGCCCACGTCGGGTGCGGGACAGGAAGGGGCACGCCCACGTTGGGTGAGGTACAGGCTGGGGCACATGGGCGTCGGGTGCTGAGGCACGCCGGGGGACACCCAAGTCGGGTGCAGGGCACGCCGGGGATGCCCACGTCGGATGCCGAGATAGGCCGGGGGATGCCCACGTCAGGTGTCGGGACACACCTAGGGATGCCCACATCGGGTGCCGGGGGATGCCCACATCGGGTGCCGAGGGCACGCCCATGTCGGGTGGCGGAACACGTCGGGAGACGCCCATGTCGGGTGCCGGGGCATGCCGCGGGACGCCCACATTGGATGCCAGGGCACGCCCACATCGGGTGCGAGACAGACCAGAGAAGGGACACGTCGGGTGCCGAGGCAGGACTCGTCGGGTGCTGGGACACGCTAGGGGATGCCCACGTCGGGTGCCGAGGGCACGCCCATGTCGGGTGTGGGATAGGCCGGGGGATGCCCACGTTGGGTGCTGGAACACGTAGGGGGACTCCCACATCGAGTGTCAGGGCACGCCGCAGGATGCCCAAGTCGGGTGCCAGGGCAGGCTCACGTCGGGTGTGGGACATGCCAGGGGATGCCCACATCGGGTGCCGATGCACGCCGAGGGATGCCCACGTCAGGTGTCGGAGCAGGCCGGGGATGCCCACACTGGGTGCTGGGGCACGTCGGGGGACGCCCACGCCGGATGCCGGGGCATGCTGGGGGACGCCCACGCTGGGTGCCGGGGCACGCCGGGGGACACCCACGTCGGGCGCCTGGGCACGCCGGGGGATGCCCACATCGAGCACCGGGGCATGCCGGGGGACTCCCATGCTGGGTGCTGGGGTAAGCCTGGGGGCGCCCCTGCCGAGTGCCGGGGCAGGGCCGGGGGAAGCCCACATCAGTTGCTGGGGGACGCCCACGTCGGGTGCCGGGGCACGGTGGGAATTCCCCACCGGAAGTTGGGGAACACTTGGAAATCCCCATCGGAACTGTCGCACAGAAACTCGCCGACGATTGCTAGAAAAGTGCCCGTCTGGAAACCCAAATGGGGCACGGCCGTTGCCTACCCGTGGCCTTATTGCTTGGCAACCATTTCCCATGTGTGCCTTGCCAGCCCCTTGACAGCACACCCCCCTATATATGTTATAGGAGGCGAAACCCAGGTGAGAGAGAGAGAATAGGGATTCATTCCGCGTGCAAAATTTTTGGAACCCTAGTTCCAAAATTTGCTCCTTTGCTTGTAGCGCAAGTTTCCCTGCAGCTGCCGGCATCTCTCGCCCGTAGCCTCGATGAATATCGACAATCACCATTCAGCATCGCCCGACCATTCCCAACATTGTTGGCGCCTCTTGCCGATGGCGGTCGATTGATCTCACCACTCCCCACGGCGGTGAAAAAGTCTCTTCTCTTGTTCATGTTATCCGCCTAGATTGATTCTCTCATGGGGAAGAAATCGAGGAGTAGAATGTCCTCAAAAGCATTGCCGGATATACGTGTGAGTGAGGAAACATTCAAATCGGTGAAGGATCGAGCGAAGGAAATCGAACGGAAGAAAATATTGAAGGAGGCAGTTTTGGCGGATAACCCGCAATTGGGCGACGACACTGCCCTAGCACGCTCGATTGTGGCGGATCGCACGGAGATGGAGGCGGAGATCATCGTCGGGTCCATGGCCCTTGTTGTGGCCAACACGCCGGAGGCTCGCGGCTCCAGTAGTCCCACGCATGGTCTAGTGGACGCGACCATGGACGACTCGACCCCAGCGGTGCCCATCGTGCACAACTCGACCACCAAGCAGAAACCCTCGGCGGAGCGGCGGCACAGCACCACCCCAGGCACTCAGCATCGGCTGGACGTTGTGACTCCTTCTGCCTCTCCTTCTTGGCAGGCGGGTGGGGAGTCTCGGCAGATCGGCGACGAGCCTCGTTAGGGACAGGAGTTAGTGGAAGGCTCTTGGTAGGGCGCTGAGACTGCAGGCAACATCGAGAACTCTCGATAGGCACAGGGCTCTCCTCGCCAACGCAGCTCGGCGCGCGTGTCCAGTTTCCCATCTTGGCAAAGTGCGCCGAGGGTGGGCGCCATCGCTGGGCAAGACCCAAGTGACACGAGGCAGCGTGAGGGCGAGGCTGCAGGACCTCGGCAGCAAGGCAAACAGTGTGCACGGCAGGGCGAATCAGGTGGTGGTTCCGCTCCCAAGGAACTGGTTGACTACACCAAGTTTGTAAAAAAAAGTAACATTGATCCGGATAGGAAGCCCGAATACATTGCACCATGCAATGTAGTGGCCTATCTTGATCCGAAGGATGATTCTGATGCTTGGAAATACACGTTGGTAGTGTATTTCTCTGGATGGTTCCCGGGTATGCAAGCCCTCCATGCCATCTGTCGGGCATGGGGCATCAAGTATGCCATTATCATGCATCAGTCGGGGTGGATTATCTTCCGGCTTTTCTTAGAGGAGGACGTGCAAAAGGTGTTGGACAGTGCTCCCCACTCCATATGGGAATGATATCTTATGCTCGAAAGGCTCCCACGAGCCTTTCAGTTTGATGATCGGGAAATCTCCCATGTCCTGGTCTGGATTCGGTTGCCTTCATTCCCATTGGAGCTGTGGTCGAAGAACCACATTAGTAAGGTGGCTTCACTGGTTGGTAGACCTATCATGGTAGATGATACCTCCGTTAAGGTGGATAAGGAATCGTTTGTGCGTGTGCAAGTGGATATTGATGTCTCGCAGGAACTCCCGAAGGAGGTCACTTTCAACTACCGAGGGGCCAACTTTACCCAAACTGTGCTGTTCGAACGCATCCCAGCGTATTTTACTAAGTGCAGGAAGTTTGGTCACCAAGTTAGTGACTGTGACGATCTTGTTAAGGGTGATAAGGGGGAGAAAGGGATAGAGCAGCCTCCGAAGACTGCACGTACGGAAGATACGGTTGATGAGGAGGGGTTCCAGCAAGTTGGCGCTAGGAACACGAGGCCGAGGAAGAAGAGGAATCGAAAAGGAAAGAAAAAGGCCGCGGGCCCTAAACTTTCCCATGCGCAGAAAGAGAAGGTCATGTTAGGGAAGAACCAAATCCTAGACGACCTTGATCCTAATGATTGGAGGATCAACAAACAAGAGGGTAAACAGCCCGCCTAAGTGAATACTAGGAAAACTTGGGTATCGGAAACGGAGGATGAGGATGAAGAGGCTGTAGGCAGCTCGGGGCGCTCTCCGCCTCCCACTCTTACCCACAGGGCAGACGGAACTAGACGAGGCACTGGAATCATTATCCAGGAGCCACAGGGCAGAGGAAACGGACCAGGACAAGGCGGGGGCTCCTCCCTCAATGTTCGTCAATGAAGTTTCCAGCATGGAACTAACGAGGGCTTGCAGCCACTCGTGCGCAGCGAGCAGCCCGCAGGTTAGTTCACAAGAATAAATTGTGCTTAGTGGGTTTTCTTGAAACTATATTTCTGTTGATAATGTGGTGGATATTGTGGGTAGAATTGTTTCTAGCTGGAGTAGTGTGAATAATTTTGATACTGTAGATGGGGGTCGTATTGTGGTTGCATGGGATTCCAATTTGATTACTGTTAGTAATGTTATGCTCCATGAGCAATGTATCTCTGGTTTTGTTCGCTGTTTGATTTCTCAGTAGGAGTTCCTCATCAGTGTTGTTTACGCCCGTAATGGCATAGTTGATAGGCGTAGGCTACGGAGCTATCTCTCTTAGGTTGTCCCCGCAGTTAACTCTCCATGGATGCTCCTTGGAGACCTTAATTGCGTTAGGAAACCAGAAGAGTGATCTAAAATTGTTCCGTCTCATTGGAACTGGTGCAGAGTGGACTTTGAGGAGTTTTGTGTTGATCTGGGGTTGGATGATGCTAAGTCTAAGGGGTATTTTTTCACCTGGACGAATGGCAGAATATGGAGTCGTATTGATCGAGTACTTGTGAAGTTGAACTGCGACATCAGCTCGGGAGTAGTGGAGTCAGAGTTCTTACCCATGGGGGCCACTTCGGACCACTGCCCTGCCCTAGTTTCCATGTTTCACATCGAATACTTGAAGGGGAGACCGATCAGGTATGTGAACATGTGGAAGACTAGCGGGGGATTCCTGGATACTGTGCGAGAGGTATGGACTTGCAAGTGTGGGGTACGGCTCAGTTCAGTGTTTGTCGTAGGTTGAAATTACTCAAGCCTAAGTTACGCCAGCTTGGCAAGAGGGACTTCGGCCACATAGCTGAGAGAGCAGAGCGGGCTAGAGCGGAGCTAGACAGTTTGCAGTTGGAGAGCCATGCTGACCCTGGTAATGTTGAGAAATGGGACAGGTTTCAGGAGGAAGCCAAGAAGGTCAACTTCTTGTGTCACGCCGAACATCTCTTCTTCTCTCAGATGGCCAGAGCCGATTATTTGATCAGTCAGGACAAGCCCACGAAATTCTTCTACAAGAAGATCAAGTCTAATAGCGTGAGGAATATCATTCCCTCCATACGTACGGAATCCGGGCACACTTCCTCCCATGATGAAGTCGTTGGAGAGTTCCTTTCATTATATAGAGACTTGTTATGTACTGCGGGGAAGTGCGAGGAGATAGATGATAGTGTGTTTGAATGGGGTGCCGTGTTGAGTGACGAACAGGCGCAGCAGCTCGTGGTGCCTTTCACGGCCGAGGAGGTGAAGGGAGTAGTGTGGAGCATGAACGGGGATAAGGCTCCCGATCCGGATAGGTACACGGCTGCATTCTTTCGGGATGCGTGGGATGTGATCGGGTCGGATGTCGTGGCGGCTGTCCAGGAATTCTTCCACTCCAGGCAGCTACTTCGGTAGATGAACGCCACGTTTATTACACTAATTCCAAAAGGAAAGCATGATCCTACTGTCAGGGACTTCTGCCTGATTTCATGTTGCAATGTGATCTACAAAATCATAGCCCGTATCATTATGACACGAATGATGGACCTGATGGAGCACTTAGTGGCGGAGAATCATTTCGGATTTGTTAAGAATCGAAGAATGAGGGACTCTGTGATGCTGGCCCAGGAGATAGTGAAGAATTATGGGTGGGCTAGGCATCGTCAGTACAGGAGGATGTCGATCAAAGTGGATATTAAGAAGGCGTATGACTCAGTGGATTGGGGCTTTTTACATGGAGTGCTTATAGGTTTGAAATTTCCCCAGCGTATGATAGGGTGGATCATGGAATGTGTCACCACCACCTCATTCTCCATCCTTATCAATGGCACACCTGAGGGATATTTCGAGGGTAAGAGAGGCTTGCGTCAGGGTGATCCTTTGTCGTCCTTATTGTTTGTCTTGTGCATGGATTACTTCTCCCGTCTCTTCAGGAGAATGACTATGATGGACAACAATAAGTACCACTCTAGGCATTGTGAGAAGGTTGGCGTTACCCATCTGGCGTTTGCGGACGACTTGATTATCTTCGCTTATGGCAATCGGTCTTCCACAGAAGTGGTTGCCAGGGCACTTAATCGCTTCGCTCGAATGTCAAGTTTTGAGGTTAGTGCAGACAAGTCTCACTTGTTTATGGTAGGAGTTCCGGAGGATGAGGAACAGGCGATCCGCGAGGTGCTGCCTTTTCAGGAAGGCACCTTCCCTGTACGTTACATGGGAGTTCTGGTACAGGGAAGTAAGCTCCGGGAATCTGCTTTTGAGCCGCTCATCACGCAGGTTACTAATTTGATCAGGGGATGGTCTACGCATCTGCTCTCGTACGCAGGCTGATTGGAGCTCATTCGATCGGTGGTGTATGGGTTGATGAATTTCTAGACAGCGATGGTGAAGATCCCCAAAGGAATTGTGGACAGAATAGAGAGGATGATACGCAAATTTCTTTGGGGAGCCTCAAAGGGTGCAGTTCGTTGGGAGGAGGTCATTCTCCCTAAGGAATAGGGTGGCCTGGGACTTAGGAGACTTGACCTGCTGAACGATGTAGCTCTTTGTGGTGTGCTGTGTGATGTGCATCAGGAGAAGAGATCGCTGTGGATCAAATGGGTTAATGCCATTTATCTGTAGTCCTCTTCGTGCTGGGATGTTGAGGTGAATTACAGTGCCTCAATTGTGTTGAAGGATATCCTCCGTGCGAGGGATAGTGTCAGAGCACGGATTGGTGAGGACATGGTTTCCACCTTGCTTCGTGCTCGGAGATGGGAAGGTTTCGTGTAGGTAAGTTGTATCGGCTTGTCTCAGACTATACGCCTGTACAGCCTATCTATAAGAAGTTGTGGAGTCCATGGGTTCCTCAGAAGCATTCGTTCAGGATGTGGATCGCTATGAGGAACCGCCTGCTTACCATGGACAGATAGAGACACTACGAAGGCCCGGTTGAGTGCGTGCTATGCGTGAGGGCCCCCGAATCAAGAGATCATCTTTTCTTTGGGTGTCCATTCACAAGGCATGTATGGAACCGGGTTAGGCACGAAGTGGAGTGGAGGAGATAGGTTACCACGTTGAAGGCTAGCTTCAAGTGGCTCAGCAAGGACCGGCGAGTGCATGTATGTGATAGGAGGAGGTGGACGCTCGCTCTCTATGGAAGCCTCTTCCTCATATGGAAGGCTCAGAATGAAGCACTCTTCGAGGGTGCCCGACCTTCTCCGAACGGCTTGATTAATTCCATACTTATGCATGTAATTAGATTCGAGTATTTGTTATCTAGATAGGCGTTGTTTTCTTTGGTTGTTCCACTTTGGAGTTGTAATTATATGTACTTGTGACTCTGGCTTCGGCCTCTCATTTTTGAATAATTAACATATCGTTCATAGGCGAAACCCATGTGACAGTAGTAGATATTGAAATTCCCTGGGAGGCAAGTTTTTGGTTCCCGTCGATCTGGATGTCCGTTCGTCACGAATCTTTGCACGCCCGACTGAAATCGCACAAGGAATTCATTTTTGAAGTTGAAATTTAGTTTTGAGATTCTAATTTTTTTTATAATTGTTTTTTATTTCAGCGCATACAATATGTCGGGCGACATCGAACGTGCCCACATATCGACGGATGGAGGTCGGTTGAGATTGCATGACCCATCAAAATCGAGCAAGGAATTCATTTTTTGAGTTAGATTTTAGTTTTGAGATTCGAATTCATTTTTAGTAGTTTGCCCATGCACGCACGTTGTCTAGTATTGCAGGGGGTTGCCTAGGATTACCCACGCCCGTTGCATCGGATTGCCCATACCGGGGGTTGCCTAAGAAGAACCACGTCGGGTTGCCCATGGTTGCCAATGGTGGTTGCCTAGGATTGCCCATGCCGAGCCCCGTCGGGTTGCCCACAATTGCCTGGGAAGAACCCCATCGGGCTGCCCATGGTTGCCTCGGATTGCACATGTCGGGGCTAGGGATTGCCCCGAAAGAACCTCGTCGGGTTGCCCATGGTAGCCTAGGAATGCCCATGCCCGTTGCCTGGGGTGCCCACAGGGATTGCCCACTCCCGTTGCCTAGGATTACCCACGACGGGTGCCTGGGCGTGCCCACGCCATGGCCCATGCCCACAGGGTCTCCCAGGTATGCCCACGCCTGTTGCCATGGGTTGCCCATGCACAGGCCATGCTTGCACGGCCCATGCCCACGGCTTGCCTACGGCCGTTGCCACGGGTTGCCCATGAACACAGGACATGCTTGCATGGCCCATGCCAACGGCTTGCCCACAATTGTTGCATTGGCTTGCCCATGCCATGGCCCATGCCCACTTCCCGTTGCCCAATGTTGCCAACGGTGGTCTCCCACGTATGCCCACGGGGGTCGGCCACGGATTGCCCACGCCCGTTGCCACGGGTTGCCCACGCCCATACCCACAGCTTGCCCACGGCTTGCCCACGACCATTGCCATGGCTTACCCATGCCATAGCCCATGCCCAACTCCCGTTGCCCACGGTTTCCCACGGGGGTCATCCACGGCTTGCCCACATCCGTTGTCACGGGTTGCCCATGCACAGGCCATGCTTGCAGAGCCCATGCCCACAGCTTGGCCACGGCCGTTGCCTTGGCTTGCCCATGCCATGGCCCATGCCCAACACCTGTTGCCCACGGTCGCCCACGGCGGTCGCCCACGTATGCCCACGCCCGTTGTCACGGGTTGCCCATGCACAGGCAATGCTTGCACGGCCCATGCCTACGCCTTGCCCACGGCCGTTGCCTTGGCTTGCCCATGCCATGGCCCATGCCCAACTCCCATTGCCCACGGGTTGCCCATGGGGGTCGCCCATGTATGCCCACACCCATTGCCATGAGTTGCCCACTCCTGTTGCCACAGGTTGCCCATGCACAGGCCATGCTTGCACGGACCATGCCCACGCCTTTCCCACCGCCATTGCCATGGCTTGCCCATGCCATGGCCCATGCCCAACTTCCATTGCCCACGGTTGCCCGCTGGTTGCCCATGCCCACGACTTGCTCACGGCTGTTGCCATGGCTTGCCCATGTCATTGCCCATGCCCAACTCCCGTTGCCCACAGGTGCAAAGAGGGTCGCCCATGGCTTGCCCACGCCCGTTGCCATGGGTTGCCCATGCAGAGGCCATGCTTGCACGGCCCATGCCCACGGCCGTTGCCTTGGCTTGCCCATGCCATGGCCTATTTCCAACTAATGTTGCCTACGGTTGCCCACGGGGGTCGCCCACATATGCCCACGCCCGTTTCCACAGGTTGCCCATGCACAGGTAATGCTTGCACAGCCCATGACCACGGCTTGCCCATAGCCGTTGCCTTGGCTTGCCCATGCCATGGCCCATGCCCAACTCCCATTGCCCACGGTTGCTTACGGGGGTCGCCTATGTATGCCCACGCCCGTTGCCACGGGTTGCCCATGCACAGACAATGCTTGCACGGCCCATGCCCACGGCTTGCTCACGGCTGTTGCCTTGGCTTGCCCATGCCATGGCCCATGCCCAACTCCCGTTGCCCACGGTTTCCCATGGGAGTCGTCCATGGCTAGCCCATGCTCATTGCCACGAGTTGCCGATGCACAGGCCATGCTTGCATGGCCCATGCCCATGCCTTGCCCACAGCTGTTGCTATGGCTTGCCCATGCCATGGCCCATACCCAACTCCCGTTACCCACGATTGCCCATAGGGGTCACCCACGGCTTGTCCACGCCCGTTGCCACGGGTTACCCATGCACAGGCCATGCTTGCACGGCCCATGCCCATGGCCGTTGCCTTGGCTTGCCCATGCCATGGCCCATTTACAACTGCCGTTGCCCACGGGATTCGCCCACATATGCCCACGCCCGTTGCCACGGGTTGCCCATGCATAGGCAATACTTGCTCGACCCATTCCCACAGCTTGCCCATGATTGTTGCCTTGGCTTGCCCATGCCATGGCCCATGCCCAACTCCCATTGCCCACGGGAGTCACCCACGTATGCCTATGCCTGTTGCCACGGGTTTTCCATGCACAGGCAATGCTTGCACGACCCATGCCCATGGCTTGCTCACGGTCGTTGCCTTGGCTTGCCCTTGCCATGGCCCATGCCCAACTCCCGTTGCCCGCGGTCACCCACTACGATGGCCCACGTATGCCCACGCAAGTTGCCACGGGTTGCCCACGCACAGGCTATGCTTGCACGGCCCATGCCCATGGCTTGCCCATGGCCGTTGCCTTGGCTTTCCCATGCCATGGCCCATGCCCAACTCTCGTTGCCTACGGTTGCCCACAGCGGTCGCCCACGTATACCAACGGGGGTCGGCCACGGGTTGCCCATGCACAGGCCATGCTTGCACTGCCCATGCCCACGGCTTGCCCACGGCCATTGCCTTGGCTTGCCAATGCCATGGCCCATGCCTAACTCCCGTTGCCCTTGGTCGCCCACGGGGTCACCCACGTATGCCCATGCCCATTGCCACTATTTGCCCATGCACAGACAATGCTTGTACGGCCCATGCCCACGGCCGTTGCCTTGGCTTGCCC
>CM042957.1:45784090-45791590 GCA_023678885.1 Pogostemon cablin | reverse complement strand
TTACGAGGCGCGACAAGGGCCCTGACATCCCCCAGCACTGCATTTCCGGATGGAGCAGCGGTGCAAGGTGGAAAATGACTGATTGTATAGACAGTTGCCATCTCAATGGGAATTCAACACGGGGAAACCATTTACGGTCGAGGCTAACGGCTGTCACGCCAACTATTGAGAAGGCAGTTGCGTGGCCCCTTCGCTGCCGCAGCAGGGACACGATGCACGCGATCAAGCCCTTCGCCACTCATGCACCATCACGTACGCAATGCTTGGGTGCGAATCTCATTGCCAAACCACCCCACGGAGAAATTCTGCAAGGAAGGCTAGACAAAGAATAAGAAACCTGAGCACGACCCATTGGATGCAATGAAACACAAGCCATGTTGGCCATCCGATCAGAAGGGAACATACAGGGACGCTCAAAAATTAAATTGGACAAGGGACTGCCACATCGGGTGCCGGGCACGTCGGGGGACGCCCACGTCGGGTGTGGGACATGCCGGGAGATGCCCATGTCGGGGGACGCCCACATCGAGTGCCGAGGCATGCCAAAGGGTGCCCACATCAGGAGCCGAGATAGGCCGGGGGACGCCCACGTCGGGTGCCGGGACACGCCAGGGGATGCCCACCTCGAGTGCAGGGGCATGCTGGGGGATGCCCACATAGGGTGCCAGGGGAACGCCCAAGTTGGGTGCTCGACAGGCAGGGGCACGCCCACGTCAGGTGCGGGACAAGCCAGAGCACGTGGGCGTTGGGTACCGAGGCATGCCGGGGGATGCCCATGTCAGGTGCCGGGCACGCCGAGGGACGCCCACATCGAGTGCCGAGGCAGGCCGGGGGTCGATCACTTCGGCAGCCGGGACACGCCGAGGGACGCCCACGTCGGGTACTAGGGCACGCCGGGGGACGTCCACGTCGAGTGCCGGGGGCATGCCCACATCAGATGCGGGATAGGCCAGGAAACGCCCACCTCGGGTGCTAGGACACGCTGGGGGATGCCCATGTCGGGTGTCGGGGCACGCCGAGGGATGCCCACGATGGTGCCAGTGCACGCCCACATTGGGTGCCGAGGCAAGCCATGTCGGGTGCCGGGACACGTCGGGGGATGCCCACATCGGGTGCCGGGACACGTCAGGGGATGCACACGTCGGGTGCCGAGGCAAGCCACGTCGAGTGCCGGGACACATCGGGGGACGCCCACGTCGAGTGCCGAGGCACACCGGGGGATGCCCACGTCGGGTACCGGGGGACTCTCACATCGGGTGCCGAGGCAGGCCGGGGGACAATCACATCTGGTGCCGGGACACACCGAGGGACACCCACGTCGGGTGCCGGGGCACGCCGGGGGACATCCACGTCGGGTGCCGCGGGCATGCCCACGTCGGATGCGGGACAGGCCAGAGGACGCCTACGTCGGGTGCTGGGACATGCTGGGGGACACCCACATCGGGTGCCGGGGCACGTCGAGGGACACCCACGTCGGGTGTCGGGGCATGCCGGGGGACGTCCACGTCGGGTGCCTGGGGCACACCCACGTCAGAGGCGGGAAAGGCCAGGGGACGCCCACGTCGGGTGCTGGGACACGCTGGGGGACACCCACGTCGGGTGTCGTGGCATGCCACGGGACACCCACATTGGGTGCCAGGGCGCGCCCACGTCAATTGCGGGACAGGCCGGGGGATGCACACGTTAGGTGCCGAGGCAGGCCACGTCGGGGGATGCCCACGTCAGGTTCCGGGGCACGCCAGAGGACGCTCACATCAGGTTCCGGGGCACGCCAGGGGACGCTCACGTCAGGTGCAGGGGCACACCCACGTGAGGTGCGGGATAGGCCGGGGGACGCCCACTTAGGGTGCCGAGACACGCCAGGGGACGCCCACATCGAGTGCCAGGGCACGCCGCGGGATGCCCACGTCGGGTGCCAGGGCACGCCCACATCAGGTGCGGGATAGGCCGGGGGAAGCCCACGTCGGGTGCTGGGGATGCACACGTCGAGTGCCGGGGGATGCACACATCAAGTCAGGTGCCAGGGGATGCACACGTCAGGGGACGCCCACGCCGGGTGCCGAGGCAAGCTAGGGGACGCCCACGTCGGGCACCGGGACACGCTGGGGGATGCCCACATAGGGTGCCGGGGCATGCCGGGAGACACTCACAAGCCGGGTGCCGGGGCAAGCCAGGGAAAGCCCACGCCGAGTGCCAGAGCAGGGCCGGAGGAAGTCCACGTCAGTTGCCGGGGGACGCCCACATCGGGTGCTAGGGCACGACGGGAATTCCCCTTTGGTAGCCGGGGCACGCTGGGAAATCCCCACTGGAACTGTCACCAGATGGGGCACGGTCGTTGCCTACCCATGGCCTTGGTGCTTAGCAACCGTTGCCCATGTGTGCCTTGCCAGTCCCTTGACAGCACACCCCCCATATATGTTTTAGGAGGCGAAACCCACAGGGCAGAGGCAATGGACCAGGATGAGGCGAGGGCTCCTCCCCCAATGTTCGTCAATGAGGTGTCTAGCATGGAACGTACGAGGACTTGCAGCCACTCGCGCACAGCGAGCAGCCCGCAGATTAGTTCGCAAGAATAAAGTATGCTTAGTGGGTTTTCTTGAAACTAGATTGTCTATTGATAATGTGGTCGATATTGTAGGTAGAATTGTTCCTAGTTAGAATAGTGTGAATAATTTCGATACTATTGATGGGGGTCGTATTGTGGTTGCGTAGGATTCCACTTTGATTGCTGCTAGAAATGTTATTCTCCATGAGCAATGTATCTCTGGTTTGGTTCACTGTTTGATTTCTCAGCAAGAGTTCCTCATCAGTGTTGTGTACGCCCGTAATGGCATAGTTGATAGGCGCAGGCTATGGAGTCATCTCTCTTCGATTGTCCCCGCAGTTAACTCTCCCTGGATGCTCCTTGGAGACTTTAATTGTATTAGGAAACCGGAAGAGCAATCTTAAATTGTTCCATCTTATCGGAACTGGTGCAGGGTGAACTTTGAGGAGTTTTGTGTTGATCGGGGGTTGGATGATGCTAAGTCTAAGGGGTGCTTTTTCACCTGGACGAATGGCAGAGTATGGAGTCGTATTGATCAAGTACTGGTGAATTCGAATTGGGATATCAGCTCGGGAGTAGTGGAGTCGGAGTTTCTGCCCATGGGGGCCACTTCGGACCACTGCCCTGTCCTATTTTCCGTGTTCCACTCTGAGTACTCAAAGGGGAGATCGTTCTAGTATGTGAACATGTGGAAGACAAGCGAGGGATTCCTGGATATTGTGCGAGAGGTGTGGGACTCGCAAGTGTGGGGTACAGCTCAGTTCAGTGTTTGACGTAAGTTGAAGTTACTCAAGCCAAAGCTATGTCAGCTTGGCAAGAGGGACTTCAGCCACATAGCCGAAAGATCAGAGCGGGCTAGAGCAGAGCTAGACAGTTTGCAGTGGGAGAGCCATGCTGATCCTGGTAATGCTGAGTAATGAGACAAGGTTCGGGAGGCAGCGAAGAAGGTCGACTTCTTGTGTCACACCGAACATCTCTTCTTCTCTCAGATAGCCAGAGCCGATTACTTGATCAGTCAGGACAAGCCCACGAAATTCTTCTACAAGAAGATCAAGTTTAATAGCGTTAGGAATATCATCCCCTCCATACGTACGGAATCCGAGCACACTTCCTCCCATGATGAAGTCGTTGGAGAGTTCCTTACATTCTATAAAGACTTGTTGGGTACAGCGGGGGACTGTGAGGAGATAGATGATAGTGTGTTTGAATGGGGAGCCGTGTTGAGTGATGACCAAGCACAGCAGCTCGAAGTGCCTATCACGATCGAAGAGCTAAAGGGAGTTGTGTGGATATTTCGATGGTAAGAGAGGCTTGCGTCAGGGTGATCCATTATCGTCCTTATTGTTTGTCTTGTGCATGGATTACTTCTCCCGTCTCTTCAGGAGAATAACCGTGACAGACAGCTATAAGTATCACTTTAGGCATTGTGCGAAGGTTGGCATTACCCATCTGGCGTTTACGAACGATTTGATTATCTTTGCTTATGGCAATCGCTCTTCAGCAGAAGTGGTGGCCAAGGCACTTAATCTCTTCGCTCGAATGTCAGGTTTGGAGGTTAGTGTGGACAAGTCTCACTTGTTCATGGCAGGAGTTTCGGAGGATGAGGAGCAGGCTATCCGTGAGGTGTTGCCTTTTCAGGAAGGCACCTTTCCTGTATGTTATTTGGGAGTTCCGCTACAGGGAAGTAAGCTCAGGGAGTCTGCGTTTGAGCCGCTCATCACGCAGGTTACTAATTTGATCAAGGGGTGGTTCATGCATCTGCTCTCGTATGCAGGCCGATTGGAACTCATTAGATCGGTTGTGTACGGGTTAATGAATTTCTGGACGTCGATGGTGAAGATCCCCAAAGGAGTTGTGTATAGAATAGAGAGGATGATACAGAAATTCCTTTGGGGAGCCACAAGAGGTGCAGTTCATTGGGAGGAGGTCATTCTCCCTAAGGAACAGGGTGGCTTGGGACTTAGGGGACTTGACCTGCTGAATGATGTAGCTCTTTGTGGTGTGCTGTGGGATGTGCATCAGGAGAAGAGATCGTTGTGGATCAAATGGATTAATGCCATTTATCTGCAGTCCTCTTCGTGTAGGGATGTTGAGGTGAATTACATCGCCTCAATTGTGTGGAAGGATATCCTCCGTGGGAGGGATAGGGTCAGAGCACGGATTGGTGGGGACATGGTTTCCACTTTGGGTTCGTGTTCGGAGATGGGAAGGCTTCGTTTAGGTAAGTTGTATTGGCTCATTTCAGACTCTATGCCGGTACAACCTATTTACAAGAAGTTGTGGAGTCCATGGGTTTCTCAAAAGCATACGTTCAAAACGTGGCTCGCTGTGAGGAACCACCTGCTTACCATGGACAGATGGAGACACTACGAAGGACTAGTTGAGTGCGTGTTGTGCGTGGGGGCCCCCGAATCGAGAGATCACCTTTTCTTCGGGTGTCCATTCACGAGGCATGTATAGAACAGGGTTAGACATGAAGTGGAGTGGAGGAGACAGGTTACCACATTGAAGGCTGGCTTCAAGTGGCTCAGCAAGGACCGGCGAGTGCATGTTAGTGTTAGGAGAAGGTGGACGCTCGCTCTCTATGGAAGCATCTTCCTCATACGGAAGGCTCGGAACGAAGCACTCTTCGAGGGTGCCTGACCTTCTATAGATGGCTTGATTAATTCCATACTTCCTTTTAATTAACATATCGTTCATAGTCGAAACCCCGGTGACAGCAGTAGATATTGAAATTCCCTAGGAGGTAAGTTTTTAGTTCCCATCGATCCGGACGTCTGTTCATCACAAAACTTTTCACGCCCCACCAAAATCACATAAGGAATTCATTTTTGAAGTCGGAATTCTATTTTGAGATTCCAATTTTTTTTAATTTTTTTTATTTCAGCGCATTCAATATGACAGGCGACATCGAACGTGCCCACATATCGATGGATGGAGGTCGGTTGAGATTGCACGACCCATCAAAATCGAGCAAGGATTTCATTTTTTGAGTCGGATTTCACTTTTGAGATTCGAATTCATTTTTAGTAGTTTGCCCGCGCACGCCCGTTACCTAGTATTGCAGGGGGTTGCCTAGGATTGTCCACGCCCATTGCATCGTATTGCCCATGCCGGGGGTTGCCTAGAAAGAACCTCGTCGGGTTGCACATGGCTACCCACGGTTGCCCACGGTTGCCCATGGTGGTTGCCTAGGATTGCCCGTGTCGAGCCCCGTAGGGTTGCCCATGGCTGCCTACAGTAGCCCACGGTTGCTTGGGAAGAATTTTGTCGGGCTGCCCATGGTTGCCTCGGATTGCACATGTCGGGTGCTGGGAGTTGCCCAGGAAGAACCTCGTCGGGTTGCCCATAGTCACCTTGGAATGCCCACGCCCGTTGCCTGGGGTGCCCACGGGGGTTTCCTACGCCCGTTACCTAGGATTATCCATGATGGGTGCCTGGGCATGCCCGTGCCATGGCCCTTGCCCACGGGGTCTCCCACGTATGCCCACGCCCGTTGCCACGGGTTGCCCATGCAAAGGCTATGCTTGCACGGCCCATGCCCACGGCCGTTGCCATGAGTTGCCCATGCACACAGGCACGGCCCATACCAACGGCTTGCCCACGGCCGTTGCCTTGGCTTGCCCATGCCATGGCCCATGCCCAACTCCTGATGCCCATGGTTGCCCACGGGGGTCGCACACGTATGCCCACGCCCGTTGCTACGGGTTGCCCACGCCCGTTGCCACAAGTTGACCACGCCCGTTGCCACGAGTTGCCCATGTACAGGCCATGCTTGCACGGCCCACGCCCACGGCTTGCCCACAGGCATTGCCATGGCTTGTCCATGCCGTGGCCCATGCTCAACTCCCATTGCCCACGGTTGCCCATGAAGGTCGCCCACGTATGCCCACGAACGTTGCCATGGATTGCCCATGCACAGGCCATGGTTGCACAGACCATGCACACGGCTTACACATGGCCGCTGTCTTGGCTTGCCCATACCATGGCCCATGCTCAACTCTCGTTGCCCATGGTTGCCCACGGCGATCACCCAAGTAGGCCCACACCCGTTGCCAAGGGTTGCCTAAATCCGTTGCCATGGGTTGCCCATGCACAGGCCATGCTTGCACGGACCATGCCCACGCCTTTCCCACGGCCTTTGCCATGGCTTGCCCATGCCATGGACCGTGTCCAACACCGGTTGCCCACGATTGCCCACGGGTTACCAACACCCATTGACACGGGTTGCCCATGCACAGGCCATACTTGCATGGCCCATGCCCATGCCTTGCCCATGGCCGTTGCCATGGCTTTCCCATGCCATGGCCCATGCCTAACTCCCGTTGCCCACGGTTGCCCACGGGGGTCGCCCACAGCTTGCTCACGCCCGTTGCCACGGGTTGCCCATGCACAGACCATGCTTGTACGGCCCATGCCCATCGTCGTTGCCTTGGCTTACCCATGCCATGGCCCATATCCAACTCCCGTTGTCCACAGTTGCCCATGGGGGTCGCCAATGTAAGCCCACGCCCGTTGCCACAGGTTGCCCATGCACAGGCAATGCTTGCATGGCCCATGCCCACGGCTTGCTCACGGCCATTGCTTTGGCTTGTCCATGCCATGGCCCATACCCAACCCCCGTTGCCCACAGTCGCCCACGTATGCCCACGGCTTGCCCACGGCCGTTGCTTTGGCTTGCACTGCCCATGCCCACGGCTTGTCCATGGCCGTTGCTTTGGCTTGCCAATGCCAAGGCCCATGCCCAACTCCCGTTGCCTACGAATGCCTATGGGATCACCCACGTATGCCCATGCCCTTTCCCACGGGTTGCCCATGCACAGGCAATGCTTGCACGGCCCATGCCCACGACCATTGCCTTTGTTTGCCAATGCCTTGGCCCATGCCCAACTCCAGTTGCCAATGGTTGCCCACGGCGGTCGCCCACGTATGCCCACGCCCGTTGCCACGGGTTG
>CM042957.1:45754090-45779090 GCA_023678885.1 Pogostemon cablin | reverse complement strand
ATAGCGTGAATAATTTTGATATTGTTGAGGGGGGTCGTATTGTGGTTGCGTGGGATTCCACTTTGATTGCTGTTAGTAATGTTGTGCTCCATGAGCAATGTATCTCTGGTTTGGTTCGCTGTTTGATTTCCCAACAGGAGTTCATCATCAGTGTTGTGTACACCCGTAATGGCGTAGTTGATAGACATAGGCTATGGAGTCATCTCTCTTCGGTTGTCCCCGCAGTTAACACTCCCTGGATGCTCCTTGGAGACTTTAATTGCGTTAGGAAACCGGAAGAGCATTCTGAAATTGTTCCGTCCCATCGGAACTGGTGCAGGGTGAATTTTGAGGAGTTCTGTGGTTATCGGGGGTTGGATGATGCTAAGTCCAAGGGGTGCTTTTTCACCTGGACGAATGGCAGAGTTTGGAGCCGTATTGATCGGGTATTGGTGAACTCGAACTGGGACATCACCTCAGGAGTAGTGGAGTCGGAGTTCCTGCCCATGGGGGCCACTTCGAACCACTGCCCTGTCCTAGTGTCCGTGTTTCATGCTGAGTACTCGAAGGGAAGACCGTTCAGGTATGTGAATATGTGGAAGACCAGCGAGGGATTCTTGGATACTGTGCGAGAGGAGTGGGACTCGCATGTGTGGGGTACAACTCAGTTCAGTGTTTGTCGTAGGTTGAAGTTAATCAAGCCAAAGCTACATCAGCTTGGCAAGAGAGACTTCGGCTATATAGCCGAGAGAGCAGAGAGGGCTAGAGTGGAACTAGACAGTTTGCAGCTGGAGAGCCATGCTGATCCTGGTAATGTTAAGAAATGGGACAGGGTTCAGGAGGCAGCGAAGAAGGTCGAATTCTTGTGTCACGCCGAACATCTCTTCCTCTCAGATGGCCAGAGCAGATTATTTGATCAGTCAGGACAAACCCACGAAATTCTTCTACAAGAAGATCAAGTCCAATAGTGTGAGGAATATCATCCCCTCCATACATACGGAATCCGGGCATACTTCCTCCCGTGATGAAGTCGTTGGAGAGTTCCTCTCATTTTATAGAGACTTGTTGGGTACTGTGGGGGAGTGTGAGGAGATAGATGACAGTGTGTTTGAATGGGGAGCCATGTTGAGTGATGAACAGGTGCAGCAGCTCGTGGTGCCTATCACGACTGAGGAAGTGAAGGGAGTAGTGTGGAGCATGAACGGGGATAAGACCCCCAGGCCGGATGGGTACATAGCCGCTTTCTTTTGGGACGCGTGGGATGTGGTCGGGTCAGATGTCATGGAGGCTGTCCAGGAATTCTTCCACTCTAGGCAGCTACTGCGGTAGATGAATGCCACGTTTATTACACTAATCCCGAAGGGTAAGCATGATCCTACTGTCAGGGATTTTTGCCCAATTTCGTGTTGCAATGTGATCTACAAAATCATATCCCGTATCATTGTGACACGAATGACGGATCTGATGGAGGACTTGGTGGTGGAGAATCACTTCAGTTTTGTTAAGAACCGAAGAATGAGGGACTGTGTGATGCTGGCCCAGGAGATAGTGAAAAATTAAGGGTGGGCTAGGCATCATCAGTACAGGAGAATGGCGATCAAAGTGGATATTAAGAAGGCGTATGATTCAGTGGATTGGGGGTTTCTGCATGGAGTGCTTACATGTTTGAAATTTCCTTAGCGAATGATAGGGTGGATCATGGAATCTGTCACCACCACCTCATTCTCCATCCTTATCAACGGTACACCTGAGGGATATTTCGATGGTAAGAGAGGCTTGCGTCAGGGTGATCCGTTGTCGTCCTTGTTCTTTGTCTTATGCATGGATTACTTCTCCCGTCTCATCAGGAGAATGACCATGACGGGCAATTATAAGTATCACTCTAGGCATTGTGCGAAGGTGGGAGTTACTCATTTGGCGTTTGTGGATAATTTGATTATCTTTGCTTATGGCAATCGATCTTTGGTAGAGGTGGTAGCCAGGAAACTTAATCTCTTCTCTCGAATATCAGGTTTGGAGGTTAGTGCAGACAAGTCTCACCTGTTCATGGCAGGAGTTCCGGAGGATGAGGAGCAGGCTATCCGTGAGGTGCTCCCTTTTCAGGAAGGCACCTTTCTTGTACGTTATTTGGGAGTTCCGCTACAGGGAAGTAAGCTCCAGGAGTCCGCGTTTGAGCCGCTCATCAAGCAGGTTACTAATTTGATCAGGGGGTGGTCTACGCATCTGCTTTCATATGCAGGCCGATTAGAGCTCATTAGATTGGTGGTGTACGGGTTGATGAATTTCTAGACGTCGATGGTGAAGATCCACAAAGGAGTTGTAGACAGAATAGAGAGGATGATACGAAAATTCCTTTGGGGAACCACAAGAGGTGCAGTTCGTTGGGAGAAGGCCATTCTCCTTAAGGAACAGGGAGGCCTGGGACTTAGGGGACTCGACCTGCTGAACGATGTAGCCCTTTGTGGTGTGCTGTGGGATGTGCATCAGGAGAAGAGATCGCTGTGGGTCAAATGGATTAATGCCATTTATCTGCAGTCCTCTTCGTGTTGGGATGTTGAGGTGAACTATAGCGCCTCAATTATGTGGAAGGATATCCTCCGTGCGAGGGATAAGGTCAGAGCATGGATTGGTGGGGACATGATTTCCACTTTGGGTTCGTGTTCGGAGATGGGAAAGCTTCGTGTAGATAAGTTGTATTGGCTCATTTCAGACTCTATGCCGGTACAGCCTATTTACAAAAAGTTATGGAGTCCATGGGTTCCTCAGAAGTATGCATTCAGGACGTGGCTCGCTGTGAGGAACCACCTACTTACCATGGATAGATGGAGACACTACGAAGGCCCGGTTGAGTGCCTGCTATGCATGGGGGCCCTCGAATCGAGAGATCACCTTTTCTTCAGGTGTCCATTCACGAAGCATGTATGGAACCGGGTTAGGCACGAAGTAGAGTGGAGGAGACAGGTTACCACGTTAAAGGCCGGCTTCAAGTGGCTCAAGAAGGACTGGCGAGTGCATGTTCGTGATAGGAGGAGGTGGACGCTTGCTCTCTATGGAAGCTTCTTCATCATATGGAAGGCTCAGAACGAAGCGCTCTTCGAGGTTGCCCGACCTTTTACGGATGGCTTAATTAATTCCATACTTATGCATGTAATTAGGTTCGAGTATTTGTTATCTAGATAGGCGTAGTTTTTCTTTGGTTGCTCCGCATTGGAGTTGTAATTATATGTACTTGTGACTCTGGCTTCGGCCTCTCCTTTTTGAATAATTAACATATCGTTCATAGGCGAAACCCAGGTGATAGCAGTAGATATTGAAATTCCCTGGGAAGCAAGTTTTTGATTCACATCGATCCGAATGTCCGTTCATCACGAAACTTTGCACGCCCCACCGAAATCACGTAAGGAATTCATTTTTGAAGTTGGAATTCAATTTCGAGATTCCCATATTTTTTATAATTTTTTTATTTCAGCACATTCAATATGTCGGGCGACATCGAACGTGCCCACATATCGACGGATGGAGGTCGGTTGAGATTGAACGACCCATCAAAATCGAGCAAGGAATTCATTTTTTGAGTCAGATTTCACTTTTGAGATTCAAATTCATTTTTAGTAGTTTGCCCACACACGCCCGTTGTCTAGTATTGCAGGGGGTTGCCTAGGATTGCCATGCCCGTTGCATCGATTGCCCATGCTGGGGGTTGCCTAGGAAGAACCTCGTTGGGTTGCCCATGGCTGCCCATGGTTGCCCACGGTTGCCCACGGTGGTTGGCTAGGATTGCCCTTGCCGAGCCCCATTGGGTTGCCCATGGATGCCTACGGTTGCCCACGGTTGCCTGGGAAGAACCCCATTGGGCTGCCCATGGTTCCCACGAATTGCGCATGCTGTGTGCCGGGGGTTGTCCCGGAAGAACCTAGTCGGGTTGCCCATGGTTGCCTAGGAATGCCCACGCCCGCTGCCTAGGATTGCCCACGACGGGTGCCTGGGCGTGCCCACACCATGGCCCATGCCCACGGGGTCTACTACGTATTCCCACGCCCGTTGCCACGGGTTGCCCATTCACAGGCCATGCTTGAACGGCCCATGCCCACGGCCGTTGCTACGGGTTGCCTATGCCCATGGCTTGTCCACGGCCATTCCCACGTGTTGTCCATGCAGAGGCCATGCTTGAACGGCCCATGCCCATGGCCGTTGCCTTAGCTTGCCCATGCCATTGCCCATTTCCAACTCCCATTGCCCACGGGGTCGCCCACGTATGCCCACGCCCATTGCCACGGGTTACCCATGCACAGGCAATACTTGCACGGCCCTTGCCCATGGCTTGCCCACAATCGTTGCCTTGGCTTGCCCATGCCATGGCCCATGCCCAACTCCCGTTGCCCATGGTTGCCCATGGGGGTCGCCCACATATGTCCACGCCCATTGCCATGGGTTGCCCATGCACAGGCAATGCTTGCACGGCCCATGCCCACGGCTTGCTCATGGCCGTTGCCTTGGCTTGCCCATGCTATAGCCCATGTCCAACTCCTGTTGCCCACGGTTGCCCACGACAGTCGCTCATGTATGCCCACTCACGTTGCCACATGTCGCCCACGCATAGGCCATGCTTTCAAGGCCCATGCCCATGGCTTGCCCACGGTCGTTGCCTTGGCTTGCCCATGCCCACTCCCGTTGCCCACGGCGGTCGCCCATGTATGCCCACACCCGTTGCCACGGGTTGCCCATGCCCATGGCCCACGGCCGTTGCTACGGGTTGCCTATGCCCATGCCCACGGCCGTTGCTACGGGTTGCCTATGCCCATGGCCGTTGCCTTAGCTTGCCCATGCCATTGCCCATTTCCAACTCCCATTGCCCACGGGGTCGCCCACGTATGCCCACGCCCATTGCCACGGGTTACCCATGCACAGGCAATACTTGCACGGCCCTTGCCCATGGCTTGCCCACAATCGTTGCCTTGGCTTGCCCATGCCATGGCCCATGCCCAACTCCCGTTGCCCATGGTTTCCCATGGGGGTCGCCCACATATGTCCACGCCCATTGCCATGGGTTGCCCATGCACAGGCAATGCTTGCACGGCCCATGCCCACGGCTTGCTCATGGCCGTTGCCTTGGCTTGCCCATGCTATAGCCCATGTCCAACTCCTGTTGCCCACGGTCGCCCACGACAGTCGCTCATGTATGCCCACTCACGTTGCCACATGTCGCCCACGCATAGGCCATGCTTTCAAGGCCCATGCCCATGGCTTGCCCACGGTCGTTGCCTTGGCTTGCCCATGCCCACTCCCGTTGCCCACGGCGGTCGCCCATGTATGCCCACACCCGTTGCCACGGGTTGCCCATGCACAGGCCATGCTTGCACGGCCCATGCCCACGCCTTGCCCGTGGCCGTTGCCATGGCCCATGCCCAACTCACGTTGCCCACGGGGGTCGCACACGGCTTGCCCACGCCCGTTTCCATGGGTTGCCCATGCACAAGCAATGCTTGCACGGCCCATGCCCACGGCTGTTGCCCTGGCGTGCCCATACCATAGCCCATGCCCATCTCCCATAGGCCACGGTTGCCCACGGGGGTCCCCCACGTATGCCCACGCCCGTTGCCATAGGTTGCCCATGCACAGGCAATGCTTGCACGGCCTATGCACACGGCTTGCCCATGGCCGTTGCCATGGCTTGCCCATGCCATGGCCCATGCCCAACTCACGTTGCCCACAGTTTTCCACGGGGGTCGCCCACGGTCTGCCCACTCCCGTTGCCACGGGTTGCCCATGCACAGGCAATACTTGCACGGCCCATGCCCGCAGCTGTTGCCTTCGCTTGTCCATGCCATGGCCCATTTCCAACTCCCGTTGGCCACGATTGCCCACGGGGGTCGCCCACGTACGCCCACGCCTGTTGCCACGGGTTGCGCATGCACAGGCAATGCTTGCACGGCCCATGCCCATGGCTTGCCCACGGCGGTTGTCTTGGCTTGCCCATGCCATGTCCCATGCCCAACTCCCGTTACCCACGGTTGACCACGGGGGTCGCACACGCATGTCCACGCCCATTGCCACGAGTTGCCCATGCACAGTCAATGCTTGCACGGCCCATGCCCATGGCTTGCTCATGCCCATTGCCTTGGCTTGCCCATGCCATGGCGCATGCCTAACTCATGTTGCCCACGGTCGCCCATGACGGTCGCCAACGTATGCCCATGCACGTTTCCACAGGTTGACCATGCACAGGCCATTCTTGCATGGCCCATTCCCATGGCTTATCCACGGTCGTTGCCTTTGCTTGCCCATGTCATGGCCAATGCCCAACTCCCGTTGCCCACGGTTGCCCATGGTGGTCGCCCACGTATGCCCACGGGGGTCGGCCATGGGTTGCCCATGCATAGGCCATACTTGCATGGCCCATGCCCACGGCTGTTGCCTTGGATTGCCCATGCCATAGCCCATGCCCATCTGTTGCCCATGGGGTCGCCCATGTATGCCCACGCCCATTGCCACGAGTTGCCCATGGGGTCGCCCATGTATGCCCATGCCTTGCCCGTGGCCGTTGCCATGGCTTGCCCATTCCATGGCCCATGCCCAACTCCCGTTGCCCACGGGGGTTGCCCACAGCTTGCCCACGCCCGTTGCCACAGGTTGCCCGTGCACAAGCAATGCATGCACGGCCCATGCCCACGGCCGTTGCCTTGGCTTGCCCATGCCATGGCCCATGCCCAACTCCCGTTACACACGGTTGCCCACAGGGTCGCCCATGCATGACCATGCCCATTGTCACGGGTTGCCCATGCACAGTCAATGCTTGCACGGCCCATACCCACGGCTTGCTCACGCCCATTGCCTTGGCTTGCCCATGCCATGGCCCATGCCCAACTCCTGTTGCCCACGGTTGCCCATGAAGGTCGCCAACGTACGCCCACGCACGTTTCCACGAGTTGACCATGCACAGGCCATAGCCCATGCCCATTGCCTTGGCTTGCCCATGCCATAGCCCATGCCCATCTGTTGCCCACGGTTGCCCACGGGGTCTCCCACGTATGCCCACGCCTGTTGCCACGGGTTGTCCATGCACAGGCAATGCTTGCATGGCCCATGCCCATGGCTTGCCCACGGCCGTTGCCTTGGCTTGCCCATGCCATGGCCCATGCCCAATTCCCGTTACCCACGGTTGCCCACGTGGGTCGCCCACGCATGCCCACGCCCGTTGCCACGGGTTGCCCATGCATAGACAATACTTGCACGGCCCATGCCCACGGCTTGCTCACGCCCATTGCCTTGGCTTGCCCATGCCATGGCCCTTGCCCAACTCCTGTTGCCCACGGTCGCCCATGACGGTCGCCAATGTATGCCCATGCACGTTTCCACGGGTTGACCATGCACCGGCCATGCTTGCACGGCCCATGCCCACGGCTTATCCACGGTCGTTGCCTTAGCTTGCCCATGCCATGGCCCATGCCCAACTCCCGTTGCCCACGGTTGCCCATGGCAATCGCCCACGTATGCCCACGGGGGTCGGCCACGGGTTGTCCATGCACAGGCCATACTTGCACGGCCCATGCCCACGGTTTGCCCACGGCTGTTGCCTTGCCTTGCCCATGCCATAGCCCATGCCCATCTGTTGCCCACAGGTCGCCCACGTATGCCCACGCCTGTTGCCACGGGTTGCCCATGCACAGGCAATGCTTGCACGGCCCATGCCCATGGCTTGCCCACGGCTGTTGCCATGGCTTGCCCATGCCATGGCCCATGCCCAACTCACGTTGCCCATGGTTTCCCATGGGAGTCGCCCACGGCTTGCCTACTCCCGTTTCCACGGATTGCCCATGCACAGGCAATGCTTGCACGGCCCATGCCCGCTGCTGTTTCCTTGGCTTGCCAATGCCATGGCCCATTTTCAACTCCCGTTGGCCACGGTTGCCCACGGGGATCACCCACGTATGCCCACGCCTGTTGCCACGGGTTGCCCATGCACAGGCAATGCTTGCACGGCCCATGCCCACGGCTTGCCCACTGCCGTTGCCTTGGCTTACCCATGCCATGGCCCATGCCCAACTTCCATTACCCACGGTTGCCCATGGGGTCGCCCACGCATGCCCACGCCCGTTGCCACGGGTTGCCCATGCACAGTCAATACTTGCATGGCCCATGCCCACGGCTTGCTCACGTTCATTGCCTTCGCTTGCCCATGCCATGGCCCATGTCCAACTCCTGTTGCCCACGGTCGCCCATGACGGTCGCCAACGGATGCCCACGCACGTTTCCACGGGTTGACCATGCACAAGCCATGCTTGCATGGCCCATGCCCACGGCTTACCCACGGTCGTTGCCTTAGCTTGCCCATGTCATGGCCCATGCCCAACTCCCGTTGCCCACGGTTGCCTATGGCGGTCGCCCACGTATGCCCAAGGGGGTCGGCCACGGGTTTTCCATGCACAGGCTATACTTGCACGGCCCATGCCCACGACTTACCCATGGCTATTGCCTTGGCTTGCCCATGTCATAGCCCATGCCCATCTGTTGCCTAAGGGGTCGCCCACATATGCCCACTCCCGTTGCCACGGGTTGCCCATGCACAGTCCATGCTTTCACGGCCCATGCCCACGCCTTGCCCATGGCCATTGCCATGGCTTGCCCATTCCATGGCCCATGCCCAACTCCCGTTGCCCACGGGGGTCGCCCACGGCTTGCCCACGCCCGTTGCCACGGGTTGCCCATGCACAAGCAATGCTTGCATGGCCCATGCCCAAGGCTGTTGCCTTGGCATGCCCATACCATGGCCCATTTCCAACTCCCGTAGGCCACGGTTGCCCACGGGGGTCGCCCACGTCTGCCCATGCCCATTGCCACGGGTTGCCCATGCACAGGCAATGCTTGCACGGCCTATGCCCACGGCTTGCCCACGGTCGTTGCTATGGCTTGCCCATGCCATGGCCCATGCCCAACTCACGTTGCCCACGGTTTCCCACGGGGGTTGCCCACGGCTTGCCCACTCCCGTTTCCATGGGTTGCCCATGCACAGGCAATGCTTGCATGGCCCATTCCCGCGGCTGTTGCCTTGGCTTGCCCATGCCACGGTTTGCCCACGAGGGTCGCACAAGTATGCCCACGCCTGTGGCCACGGGTTGCCCATGCACAGGCAATGCTTGCACGGCCCATGCCCACAGCTTGCCCACGGCCGTTGCCTTGGCTTGCCCATGACATGGCCCATGGCCAACTCCCGTTACCCACGGTTGCCCACGGGGTCGCCCACGTATGCCCACGCCCGTTGGCATGGGTTGCCCATGCACAGTCAATGCTTGCACGGCCCATGCCCACGGCTTGCTCACGCCCATTGCCTTGGCTTGCCCATGCCATGTCCCATGCCCAACTCCTGTTGCCCACGGTCGCCCATGACGGTCGCCAACGTATGCCCACGCACGTTTCCACGGGTTGACCATGCACAGGCCATGCTTGCACGGCCCATGCCCATGGCTTACCCACGATCGTTGCCCTGGCTTTCCCATACCATGGCCCATGCCCAACTCCCGTTGTCCACAGTTGCCCATGGCGGTCACGAACGTATGCCCATGAGGGTCGGCCACGGGTTGCCCATGCACAGGCCATACTTGCACGGCCCATGCCCATGGCTGTTGCCTTGGCTTGCCCATGCCATAGCCCATGCCCATCTATTGCCCACGGCTTACCCACGGTCGTTGCCTTGGCTTTCCCATGCCATGGCCCATGCCCAACTCCCGTTGCCCACGGTTGCCCATGGCGGTCGCCCACGTATGCCCACGGGGGTCGGCCACGGGTTGCCCATGCACAGGCCATACTTGCACGGCCCATGCCCACGGCTTGCCCACGGCTGTTGCCTTGGCTTGCCCATGCCTTAGCCCATGCTCATCTGTTGCCCACGGGGTCGCCCACGTATGCCCACGCCCGTTGTCACGGGTTGTCCATGCACAGTCCATGCTTGCACGGCCCATGCCCATGCCTTGCCCATGGCCGTTGCCATGGCTTGCCCATTCCATGGCACATGCCCAACTCCCGTTGCCCACGGGGGTCGCCCACGGCTTGCCCACGCCCGTTGCCACGGGTTGCCCATGCACGGGCTATGCTTGCAAGGCCCATGCCCACGGCTGTTGCCTTGGTTTACCAATGCCATGGACTATTTCCAACTACGTTGCCAACGAGGGTCACCGACGTATGCCCACGCCCGTTGCCACGGGTTACCCATGCACAGGCAATGCTTGCACGACCCATGCCCACGGCTTGCCCACGGCCGTTGCCTTGGCTTGTCCATGCCCAGCTCCCATTGCCCATGGCTTTCCCACGCTAGTTGCCACGGATTGCCCACGCCGAGGCTATGCTTGCACGGCCGTTGCCTTAGCTTGCCCATGCCATGGCCCATTTCCAACTCACGTTGCCCACGGTTGCCCACGGGGGTCGCCCACGTATGCCCACGCCCATTGCTACGGATTGCCCATGCACAGGCAATGCTTGCACGACCCTTGCCCACGGCTTGCCCACGGTCGTTGCCTTGGCTTGCCAATGCCATGGCCCATTCCAAACTCCCGTTTCCCATGGTTGCCCATGAGGGTCGCCCACGTATGCCCACGCCCGTTGCCACGGGTTGCCCATGCACAGGCAATGCTTTCACGACCATGCCCACGGCTTGCTCACGGCCATTCCTTGGCTTGCCCATGCCACGGCCAATGCCCAACTCCCGTTGCCCACGGTCGCCCAATATAGTCGCCCATGTATGCCCACGCACGTTGCCATGGGTTGTCCACGCATAGGCCATGCTTGCAAGGCCCATGCCCACGGCTTGCCCACGGCCGTTGCCTTGGCTCGCCCATGCCATGGGCCATGCCCAACTCCCATTGCCCACGGTTACCCACGGCGGTTGCCCACGTTTGCCCACACCCGTTGCCACGGGTTGCCCATGCACAGGCCATGCTTGCAAGGCCCATGCCCACGTCTTGCCCACGCCTTGCCCATGGCCATTGCCATGGCTTGCCCATGCCATGGCCCATGCCCAACTCCCGTTGCCCACGGGTTGCTCAAGGGTTGCCCACGCCCGTTGCCATGGGTTGCCCATGCACAGGCCATGCTTGCACGACCCATGCCCATGCCTTGCCTACGGCCGTTGCCATGGCTTGCCCATGCCCAACTCCCGTTGCCCACAGGGGTCGCCCATGGCTTGCCCACGCCCGTTGTCACGGGTTGTCCATGCACAAGTCATCTTGCACGGCCCATGCCCATGGCTGTTGCCTTGGCTTGCCCATGCCATGGCCCATTTCCAACTCCGTTGCCCACTGTTGCCCATGGGGGTCACCCACGTATGCCCACGCCAGTTGCCACGGGTTGCCCATGCACAGGCAATGCTTGCACGGCCCATGCACACGGCTTGACCACGGCCATTGCCTTGGCTTGCCCATGCAATGGCCAATGCCCAACTCCCGTTACCCACGGTTTCCCATGGGATCGCCCACAAATACCCACGCCTGTTGCCACTGGTTGACCATGCATAGACAATGCTTGCACGGCCCATGCCCACGGCTTGCTCACGATCGTTGCCTTGGCTTGCCCATGCCATGGACCATGCCCAACTCACGTTGCCCATGGTCGCCCATGACGGTCGCCCACGTATGCCCACACACGTTGCCACGGGTTGCCCACACACAGGCCATGCTTGCACGGCCCATGCCTATGGCTTGCCTACCGCCGTTGCCCTAGCTTGCCCATGTCATGGCCCATGCCCAACTCCCGTTGCCCATGGTTGCCTACGGCGGTCGCCCACTTATGCCCACGGGGGTTGGCATTGGGTTGCCCATGCACAGGCAATGCTTGCACGGCCCATGCCCACTGCTTGCCCACGGCTGTTGCCTTGGCTTGCCCATGCCCAACTCCCATTGCCCACGGTTGCCCATGGGGTCGCCCACGTATGCCCATGCCCGTTGCATGGGTTGCCCATGCACAGGCAATTCTTGCACAGCCCATGCCCATGGCTTGCCCACGGCCGTTGCCTTAGCTTGTCCATGCCATGGCCCATGCCCAACTCCCATTGCCCGTGGTTGCCCACAGCGGTCGCCCACGTATGCTGACGCCCATTGCCATGGGTTGCACATGCACAAGCCACGCTTGCACGGCCCATGCCCACTGCTTACCCACGGCCGTTGCCTTGGCTTACCCATGCCATGGCCCATGCCCAACTCCCGTTGCCCATGGTTGCCCATGGGGTCGCCCACGTATACCCACGCCCATTGCCACGGGTTGCCCATGCATAGGCAATGCTTGTATAGCCCATACCCACGGCTTGCCCATGGCCATTCCCTAGGTTTGCCCATGCCATGGCCATTGCCCAACTCCCGTTGCCCACCACGGGAGATGCCCACGTATGCCCATACCCATTGCCACGAGTTGCCCACGCCCGTTGCCACGGGTTGCCCATGCACAGGCCATGCTTGTACGGCCCATCCCCACGTCTTGCCCATGGCTGTTGTCTTGGCTTGCCCATGCTATGGCCCATGCCCGAGCTTTGGGTCCAAAAAGAGGGGCGATGCCCCGCCTCCAATTCATGGAATAAGTAAAATAATGTTAAAAGTAGTGGTATTTCACTTTTGCCTTTTGGCTCTCACTTATCCTACACCTCTCAAGTCATTTCACAAAGTCAGACTAGAGTCAAGCTCAACAGGGTCTTCTTTCCCCGCTGATTCCGCCAAGCCCGTTCCCTTGGCTGTGGTTACGCTGGATAGTAGACAAGGGAATCTCATTAATCCATTCATGCGTTTCACTAATTAGATGACGAGGCATTTGGCTACCTTAAGAGAGTCATAGTTACTCAAGGAAAGTGAAGAGAGAGATGCTCTGGAGCTTTTAGTTTCTCACTCTAAAATCTTTTGCTTTTCTTTTGTGATTTGGTCTTCTAGCCGGCGGTATCTCGTCGGGAGGTGGTGGTGGAGGCCGCCGGAGTCACTTTCCGGTCACCTTCTTCGTCAGATTTCTTAAGGGTTTTTGGTAGGTTTGTTGGATTGCATGTCCCTTGATCCTTCTCTTGATGGCGAAAAAGAATAGAGGGTCTTCATCCTTGAAGGAAGGGAAGACTAATGGTGCTAACGGTGTTACTTTTAAATCATCAAAGGAGGGCCATGCAATCAATGTGAAGAACCATGTTCTTCAAATGGAGGAGAATCTCAAGTCTAGTGAGGTCTCTAATGTTGTGGTTTCTAAAAAACCTTTGAAAACATCTTGTCAAATGAAGAGTGTAGAGGAGGAGGCTACCGTTGTTGATAAGAGTCTTCTTGATGCCTTACAAGCAACCTCATCTTCGATGGAGGTTGTACGAGAGGCTTCAAAAAGAGGAGGAGAGATATGGCTGATTCAAAAGGTGGGGATGTGGCGAAACAAGGGTTGCAGCCTCCTTTAACGGATGGGAAAGGTTTCAACAATGGTAAGCGTGGAAAACTAAAGCGGATGGTGTTCCTTCCAAGGTGCGTGAACCTCTTGATTATTCAAAGTTTGTTAATAAGAATCATGTTGAGAAGGAATGATTGCTCAAATTCATTCCACCAGCGGAGGATGGTTCGATTTATCTAGATTCTAAATATGACTCGAGTGTGTGGAACCATTCTTTAGTTGGGTATTTCTCGGGGAGGTTTCCTGGAATGAAGGCGTTGCATACTATTTATCGTACTTGGGGAGTAAGATACATGGTTCATATGCATAGCTCTGGATGGATTATTTTCAGGTTCTTTAGTGAAGATGATATATTGAAAGTATTGCATTTGGGCCCTTACCCTATTTGGGATCATTTTCTTCTCTTGGATAAGCTTCCGAGAGCTTTTCAATTTGTGGAGAAAAAGTTGTCCCGCATTCCTCTTTGGGTCAGGTTTCTTTGCTTCCTTTGGAATTTTGGACCCGACATCATATTAGCTCAATTGCTTCTGCAATAGGTCACCCTATTTATGTTGATGCTAATTCAGGTGATACAGATAGGGTTTCCTTTGTTAGAGTTCGGGTTGATGTGGACATGTCGAAGGATCTTCCTAAAGAGGTGACTATTATATTTCCGGGAGGTGTGTTTAAATAACAGGTTGTTTATGAACAACTCCCTTTTTATTGTCGTGTATGCAATGGATATGGTCACACAGATGGAGTTTGCAAGGCTCCTAGTAAGGAAGCAGTGTCTTAGACTGGTAGGAGAGACACGAAAAAAAGGGTTCAAAAAGATGGTGATGATAGTGTTGGTGGTGATCCGAAGGGTATGGTTGGCAGGGAGTGGGAACACTATTAATGTTAAGACTTTGGATGGATTTGTGATGACAAAGCCTAAAGTAAATTCAAAAGCCAAACCTAAACCGAGAGGTGAGGGTGTTGGTAAGGTAGTGGATGGTAGTAGTGAGTTACCAATCTCATCTCGCTTTAATGCTCTCTTGGAGGGTAGTGAACCTATTGATGATTTGGTTTCTCCTCAGGTATTATCTTCCTCTCCGAATGATTGCCCTAATGATGTTGTGATGCCGAAGAAGGTTAGTAGAAAGGGTAAATCACCTGCTAAATCGGATGGTTCTTTTGATTCGAAGGAGGAAGAAGTGGTTAGGCATGCACGTGGTAGATGTGGGAGATCTAGGTCGGCTACTCGATGTAATACTGGAGTATTTATTCGTGAGCCTAGTGAGGGTGGCAGGCCTCCTGATCCTCATTTATCTCGAAGTTTTTAAGTTGGAATGTGCGAGGCTTGGTGGGTGCTCTAGCTCAGCAAGCAGTTCGCAGGTTAGTTCGGAGTCATGACTTATCTTTGATGGGTCTTATTGATACTAAGTTGGTATTAATAATGTTGTTGATACTATGAATATTATTGTTCGGGGATGGTGTTTTGCTCATAATATTGAAGTTGCTTCTAGCGGTCGTATTGTTGAGGCTTGGAACCCTTCTCTTATTCAATTTGTCCCTATTGTCATACATGATCAATGCATTTCTGGTACATTGTTATGTTTGACTACACATAGGGAGTTTATGGTGTCTGTTGTTTATGGTCGTAATACTGTGGCCCAGAGGAAGTTGCTTTGGGGTTCCCTCTTGGAGTTTGGTGCCTCGGTTGATTCTCCATGGTTGTTAATGGGAGATCTCAACTCTATCAGGCGATCAGATGAGAGGTCAGTGTCTTCTCAAACTACTTCTAATTGGTTCAGAGTTGATTGTGAGGATTGTTGTGTAAGTTTGGGTTTGGATGATGTCATTTCACGTGGTTGTTTCTTTACCTAGACAAATGGAACGAGATGGAGTCGCATTGATAGAGTGCTTATTAATGATCTTTGGGTGGGTGATAGAAGTATGGTGCAGGCGGATTTCTTGCCTATGGGTGCCACTTCTGATCATTGTGTAGTCATTATCTCCATTTCTCATTGTGAACCTCATAAGAGGACGCCATTTAGGTACTTGACTATGTGGAGTATTTGTGATGGTTTTTTTTATGGTGTTCAGCAGTTTTGGAATCAGATTATTTGTGGCACTAAGCAATTTATTGTATGTAGAAAGTTGAAGTTACTTAAACCTCATCTTAGAGGATTAAGTAAAAGAAACTTTCATCATATTGCGGGGAGAGATGAGAGAGCTAGAGCTGATCTTGAGCAGCTTTAGTTTTTGAGTCATGACGATTCTGGTAACATGGATATTTGGGCTAAAGTGTTGGATGCGCGTAAAGTGGCTTCCTTTTTATCTCATGCAGAGCATTTGTTCTTCATGCAGTTAGCTCGTAATGAATATTTGTTATGCTAAGATAAGCCATCTAGGTTTTTTCATAAGTTAGTCAAAGTGAATGGTGGTCGCAACATTATCCCGTCTGTTAGAACTGCCTCGGGGCATACTTCTTCAAGAGAGGACATGGTTGAGGAGTTTGTTTCTTTCTATAAGGAACTTCTAGGGACTACTCGGGATTGCCAGCTTATTGATGAATCTGTGTGTGAATGGGGTGAGCAGTTGTCGGAGGATCAGAGGGTCGAGCTTGTTGCCCAGTTTTGGAGGAAGAAATCAAACAAGTCTTCTGGAGTATGAATATGCATAAGGCTCCAGGTCCTGATGGATTTTCTGTGAGCTTCTTTAAAGATGCTTGGAATGTTGTTGACCATGAGGTAGTATCTGCGGTTCAGGAATTCTTTCATTCTGGGAGGCTTCTTCGACAGTTGAATGCTACGTTCATTACTCTTATTCCAAAAGGAGTACATGACCCAAGTGTTAAGGATTTCAGGTATATCTCATGTTGCAACGTGTTATATAAGGTTATCTCCAAGATTATTGCTGCCAGAATCTCTAAGGTTATGGATTTCTTGATCTCAGAGAATCATTTTGGCTTCATAAAAGGGAGATATATGAGGGACTCCATCATGTTGGCACAAGAGGTATTGAGGAATTATGGTTGGAGTAGGGGTTATATTGCTCCCCGTATGACTGTCAAGGTTGACATTAAGAAAGCTTATGATACTGTCAACTGAGATTTCTTAAGGGGCATTTTGTCGGGTCTTCGTTTTTCCCCATTGATGGTTGGGTGGATCATGGAGTGTGTGACCACTACTTCTTTTTCTATTCTTATTAACGGGGTGCTGGAAGGTTACTTTGAAGGGAAGCGTGGTCTTTGTCAGGGCTATCCTCTTTCTTCCCTTCTTTTTGTGATGTGCATGGATTATTTCACTAGATCCTTTAAGAAGTTGGCCAATGCTAATAATTTCAAGTTTCATTCCAGATTGTGTGCAAGAGTTAGCTTGTCTCACTTAGTGTTTTCGGATGACTTGATTTTATTTGCTTATGGTGATGTTCGAACTGCTCAACTAGTTTCTCAAGCTTTGCATACCTTCTCTTCAGTGTCAGGATTAGAAGTTAGCAATGAGAAATCTAGTTTGTTTATGACTGGCATGGTATTCGGGCCATTTTGCCTTTTCAAGATGGTTCGCTGCCTGTTCGTTATTTGGGTATTCCTTTGCATAGTAAGAAGTTGAAGGAGGCTGATTTTTAGCCTTTGTTTGAGAAGATCTCTAGTCTCATTCGTGGCTGGTAGATTGGAGTTGGTTCGTTCTGTTATCTATGGGATCTTAAATTTTTGGGCCTCGATGGTCAAGATTCCCATATATGTTATTCAGCGTGTTGAGCGGATGATTCACTTATTTTTATGGGGCAGAAAACGTGGCTCTGTTAAATGGTTTGAAGTTCTCCTCTCTAAGGAGCAAGGAGGATTGGGACTTAGCAACATTGAGCTTATGAATGATGTAGCATTGTGTGGTGTTATTTGGAACATTCATATGGAGAAGAATTCATTGTGACTGAGATGGATTCATGAAGTTTACATTCATGGGGTGTCGGTTTGGGATGCTATCCCAATCAATGTTGCGTCTATTGTGTGGAAGGATTTGCTTAGGGCACGTGATCGTATACGAGCACGGTTGCCAGGTGATCTTATTGATGCTTTTATGAAGTGTACTGAATTGGGCAACCTTGTTACTCGGAAACTTTATAATATGGTTGCTCCATTGGCTCTAAAGAGATTCTTCTTTGCGATGATATGGTCTTCGTGCGTCCCTAGGAAGCATGTGTTTCGTATGTGGATAGTAGCCAAGAATCGCTTAGCTACTTTGGATCGTTGGCATGCTGAGGGAGATTGCACGGAGTGCTGTTTTTGTGTGGGATTTCATGAATCAAGAGATCATTTGTTCTTTCAGTGTTCTTTTTCAAGTACTGTTTGGAACCAAGTGCGCTCTTTTATTGGGTGGCCAAGACATATTTCAACCATCTTTATAGGCGTCAAGTGGATTTCTAAGGATCGTGGCATTCGCAAAGCAGATCGTAGACAGAGGGAACTTGCTCTTTTAACTATGGTTTACTTTATTTGGAAAGCGAGGAATGATGCCATTTTTGATCATATTAGACCGACTGTTAGTAGTGTTGTAAATAACATTTTAATGCATGTAGCTAGGTTTCAGTTTCTCCTAGCTAGATGATTGTGTTCGGACCCTCTCGATGTTTGTATCGTTGGGGCCTAGTTTTCGACCTTAGTCATTGAGGTTTGATTTTGTACATTGTATCTGGCTTTGGACATTTTATGAATATTAACATCTATATTCAGAGTCATAGTTACTCGCGCCATTTACCCGCGCTAGGTTGAATTTCTTCACTTTGAAAGGATCCTAGCTACTGGATCCTACCTCTGGCTGAGCCATTTCCAGGGTGGGCGGGCTGTTAAAAGGAAAAGATAACTCTTCCTGAGGCCCCCGCCGACATCTCCGGACTCCCTAACGTTGCCATCAACCGCCGCATCCTAGTTCGGGAATTTTAACCCGATTCCCTTTCAGAGCATGTGCTGAATGCTGTCTGTCGGGCTTTCCCCGACCCTTAGGATCGACTAACCCATGTGCAAGTGCCATTCACATGGAACCTTTCCCCTCTTCGGCCTTCAAAGTTCTCATTTAAATATTTTCTACTACCACCAAGATCCGCACAAACAGTCGCTCCGCTCGGGCTTGCGCCTAAGGTTTTGCAGCGACCGCCGCGCCCTCCTACTCATCGGGGCATGGCCCATGCCCCGACGGCCTGGTATAGGTCGCGCACTTCTGCACCATCCATTTTCGGGGCTAGTTAATTCGGCAGGTGAGTTGTTACACACTCCTTAGTGGATTTCAACTTCCATGACCACCGTCCTGCTTTCTTAATCGACCAACACCCTTTGTGGGATCTAGGTTAGCGCGTAGTTGGGCACCGTAACCAGGCTTCCGGTTCATCCCGCATCGCCAGTTCTACTTACTAAAAATGGCCCACTTGGAGCTCATGATTCTCCGGCGCGGCTCAATGGAGCAGCCGTGCCATCCTACCTATTTAAAGTTTGAGAATATGTCGAGGGCGTTGCGCCCCCGATGCCCCTAATCATTGGCTTTACCCGATAGAACTCGCACTAGAGCTCCAGCTATCCTAAGGGAAATTTCAGAGGGAACCAGCTACTAGACGGTTCGATTAGTCTTTCGCCCCTATACCCAAGTCAGACGAATGATTTATATGTAGTCGAGTCATTGTTCGCGCAAGGAATTTTCGAAACCCTAGGGGGGCGAAAATTCTCTCTCGACTTTTCTCTCCCGAAAACTCGTGGCTGGCGGCGCCTCCCGCCCTCAGCCCGTCTCCGACCATCTTCTACCGCCGCAAGTCTTCGCCGTTTCTTCCCTTGTTGCCGGCGCCCCTCGCCGTCAATGCCCGACTGATCGCACCGCTCCCCACGGCGGTGTTAGAGGGTTTTTCTCCATTCATGCTCTCCGCCTAGACTTTTCTTGATGGGCAAGAAATCTAGAAGTAGGACGCCTACAAGGGCACCGCCGGATTTGCATGTGGAGGATGACTCGTTCAAGTCGGTGAAGGACCGGACGAAGGAGATCGAGAGGAAGAAAGCACGGAAGGAAGCTGTCTTGGTGGACAATCCATCTCTGGATGACGGCGCCGCCTTGGCTAGGGCCATCGTGGCCGACCGTACGGAGATGGAAACGGAGGAGGATGTGAACGCCTTGGCTCTTGTCGTGGTGGACACTCCGGATAGCACCGCGTCCAATAGCCCCACACGGGGCCTTGTTGATACGGCCATGGAAAGTGTTACCCCCGACGCCCCCATCGTCCGAAACCCTAGCCCTAGGCGAAAGGTGTCGGCGGACGGGAGGCGTAGTACTTCGTCGGGCGCTCGGCGCAGGTTGGAGGTGGACACGCCCACTTCATCCCCTTCTCGGCAGGCAGGCGACACCCCCAGGCCAGGCGCTGGAACTCGGCGGGATGGCGAGACTGCCGAACTCTCTCGGCAGTTCGTTGCGGGTGGTGGTAGTGCCGAGGCTTCTCGGCAGGATGACATGGGCTTCCGGCAGGCGCTGGTAGCCACTCGGCAGGAGGAGTCCAGGCGCAACCCTGGCTCCCCGTCTCGGCAAAACGCTCCAGGCGTGGGCGGCACCTCTCGGCAGACGCCGGGCGCAAATCCTTGACAGGCGCCGGGCGGCGGCTCTCGGCAAGAGCCGGGCGATGTGAACATGGGCGAGGGATCCTCGACAGGGCCCGAACAGGCGGGCGGTGCGAACCAGCGCAAAGGACAAGGTGGCTCGGGGAAGGGTTCCGCTCCCAAGGAACCGATAGACTATTCCAAGTTTGTCAACAAGAATAACATTGATCCGGATAGAAAACTTGAATACATCGCACCCTGCGATGGAGTGGCCTATCTAGATCCGAAGGATGACTCAGATGCATGGAAGTTCACTCTGGTTGGATACTTTTCGGGACGTTTTCCAGGGATGCAGGCTCTCCACGCCATATGCAGGTCTTGGGCCATTAAGTACACACTCATCATGCATCAGTCGGGTTGGATTATTTTCCGTCTCTGCTCGGAGGAGGATGTCAATAGGGTACTTGATAAAGCCCCTCATTCCATATGGGAGAGGTATCTCATGCTCGAGAGACTCCCAAGGGCCTTTCAGTTCGATGATCGAGAAATTTCCCACGTTCCAGTTTGGATACGTCTTCCGTCCTTCCCTTTGGAACTGTGGACAAAAAATCACATCAGTAAGATTGCCTCTTTGGTCGGTCGACCTATTATGGTAGATGATATCTCGGTGAAAGCCGATCGGGTGTCTTATGTTTGAGTGCGTGTGGATATTGATGTATCGTTGGAACTGCCCAAGGAGGTTACCTTCAACTATCGAGGTGCCAACTATACCCAAACTGTACTGTACGAACGTCTCCCAGCGTATTGTACAAAGTGCAGGAAGTTTGGTCATCTGGTAGGAGATTGTGATGAGGGGGAAGAGAGGAATAATGGGGAGAAGGAGACACCCGTCCAAGCCACACACGCTGAGAACGGGGTGGACGAAGAAGGTTTTCAACAGGTTGGATCGAATAAGAAGAAGAAGGCGAGAAGCAGAAGCAGGAAGAAGAAGGCCTCGGCTGCCCCACCTGTTAAACAACCGAACACTGTAGTTTCATCGGGGAGATATCAAATCCTCGATCCTTTGGATCCTGATGATTCACGGATCAACAGACGGGAAGGAAAGCAACCCACCCAAGTCAACACTAGGAAAACTTGGGCGTCAGAGACAGAGGATGAGGATGAGGAGGCCGTTGGGCGAAAGGGACGCTCCCCTCTAACTAGTGTACCACCGAGAGCTGATGGAGGGAAGCGCGGCACTGGAATCATCATCCGGGAGCCGCCGGATCAAGGGAATGGAACGGGACGAGGCGGGGGCTCCTCCCCCAATGTTCGTCAATGAAGTTACTCACGTGGAATGTGCGAGGGCTCTCAGCCTCTCGCGCACAGCGAGCAGCCCGCAGGTTAGTTCGCAAGCATAATGTGTGTCTGGTTGGTTTTCTAGAAACTAGATTGTCTGTGGATAATGTGTTCGACATAGTGGGTAGAATTGTTCCAGGTTGGAATGTTGTTAATAATTTTGATATTGTTGATGGGGGGCGGATTGTGGTTGCGTGGGATTCCACCTTGCTTGCTCTTAGTAATGTTGTGCTCCATGAGCAGTGTATTTCTGGTTTGGTTCGCTGTTTGATTTCTCAACAGGAGTTCCGCATCAGTGTAGTTTACTCCCATAATGGCGTAGTTGATAGGCGTAGGCTATGGTCACATCTCTCATCGGTTGTTCTAGCAGTTAACTCTCCCTGGATCCTCCTGGGCGACTTTAACTGTGTTAGGAGACCGGATGAGCGTTCTGAGATTGTTCCTTCTCATAGGAACTGGAAAAGGGTGGATTTTGAGGAGTTGTGTGTTGAATTGGGATTGGACGATGCCAAGTCTAAAGGGTGTTTCTTCACCTGGACTAATGGCAGGACATGGAGTCGTATTGACAGAGTTCTGGTGAACTCGAACTGGGATGCCAGGTCGGGAATTGTGGAAGCCGAGTTTCTGCCTATGGGGGCCACCTCGGATCACTGCCCTGCACTAGCAACAGTGCTTAATGCGGAGCAGTCGAAGGGAAAACCGTTCAGATATGTGAAGATGTGGAGTAAGAGCAGCAACTTTATGGATGTTGTGAGCGAGATCTGGGACTCACAAATTTGGGGCACCGCTCAATTCAGTTTATGTCGTCGGCTGAAACTACTCAAGCCAAAGTTACGTCTGCTTGGCAAGAGAGACTTCAGCCACATAGCTGAAAGAGCTGAGAGAGCTAGAGGAGAACTTGATAGACTCCAGATGGATAGCCAGGAAGATCCGGGTAATGCTGAGAAATGGGAGAGGGTCCGTGAGGCGGCAAAGAAAGTTGATTTTCTTTGTCACGCTGAACACCTTTTCTTTTCTCAGATGACTAGGGTTGAGTATTTGATTAATCAGGATAAACCCACAAAGTTTTTCTATAAGAAGATTAAGTCGAACAGCGTGAGGAATGTTATCTCATCCATTCGCACCGATTCTGGGCGTACTTCTTCCCGTGATGAGGTAGTGGATGAATTCCTTACTTACTACAGAGACTTGTTGGGTACTGCAGGCCAGTGTGATGAGATTGATGATAGTGTGTTCGAGTGGGGCTCCGTGCTGTCTGATCAGCAGGCTCAAGAACTTGTTGCACCTATTACAGCCGAGGAGATTAAGGAGGTGGTGTGGAGAATGAACGGAAACAAAGCCCCTGGGCCGGATGGGTACACGGCCACCTTTTTTCGTGATGCGTGGGATGTGGTTGGTTCAGACGTTGTAGCCGCTGTCCATGAGTTCTTTCAATCTGGGCAGCTGCTACGACAAATGAATGCCATGTTTATTACACTCATCCCGAAAGGGAAACACGATCCCACTGTACGAGACTTCCGTCCGATCTCGTGCTGCAATGTTATTTACAAGATCATCTCTAGGGTCATAGTGGGACGTATGGCAGGGTTGATGGACGATTTAGTGGCAGAAAATCACTTTGGTTTTATGCAGAATCGTAAGATGAGAGACTGCGTGATGCTTGCTCAGGAGGTAGTGAAAAACTATGGCTGGGCAAGAAATCGGATGAGCAGGAGAATGGCTGTGAAGGTGGATATTAAGAAAGCCTATGATTCAGTGGACTGGGGTTTTCTACGTGGAGTTCTGGCAGGGCTGAGGTTCCCTCAGCGTATGATAGAATGGATCATGGAGTGCGTCACAACCACTTCATTCTCCATCCTCGTCAATGGCGCTCCGGAGGGCTACTTCGATGGTAAGCGTGGCTTGCGTCAGGGTGACCCCCTCTCCTCCCTGCTCTTTGTGCTCTGCATGGATTACTTTTCCCGTCTATTCAGGAGACTCACGATGGTCGAGAACTACAAGCATCACTCTCATATGTGTGCTAAAGTTGGAGTCACTCACCTAGCATTCGCAGATGACTTGATTATATTTGCTTATGGCAACCGCACTTCTGCAGAAGTGGTCGCTAAAGCACTTGATCAGTTCGCCAGAATGTCAGGTTTGGAGGTTAGTCCGGAGAAATCTCATTTGTTTATGGCTGGTGTTCCAGTGGCAGACGAACAGAGGATTCGCGAGGTGTTGCCCTTTCAGGAGGGTACCTTTCCTGTGCGCTATTTGGGAGTACCGCTGCAGGGGAGTAAACTTCGTGAGTATGCCTTTGAACCTCTTATTACACAGGTGGAGAACCTCATCAGGGGCTGGTCCACGCATTTGTTGTCCTATGCAGGCCGATTGGAACTCATCCGGTCAGTCCTGTATGGGGTGATGAACTTCTGGATCGCCATGGTGAAGATTCCCAAGGGAGTGGTGGACAGAGTTGAACGCATGATCCGGAAGTTCCTTTGGGGAACGACGAGGGGTGCAGTTCGTTGGGAGGAGGTCATTCTACCTAAGGAACAGGGAGGCCTGGGACTTAGAGGATTGGACCTCCTGAACGATGTAGCCCTGTGTGGAGTGTTATGGGATGTGCATCAGGAGAAGAAGTCACTGTGGATTAAGTGGATTAATGCCATTTATCTACAGAACTCTTCTTGCTGGGATGTAGAGGTGAACTACAGCGCCTCTATAGTGTGGAAAGATATTCTGCGTGCGAGAGACAGAGTCCGAGCACGGATCGGAGGGGACCTCATCACCTCTCTTGCTTCGTGCTCGGAGATGGGGAAGCTTCTAGTGGGTAAGATGTACTGGCTCGCTGCCACCACGGCACCAGTGCATTTTGTCTACAAGAAGCTGTGGAGTCCATGGGTGCCACAGAAACATTCGTTTAGGATGTGGATTGCTCTAAGGAACAGGCTGCTTACACTAGACAGGTGGAGGAACTATGAAGGCCCGGTTGAGTGCGTGTTGTGTGTGGGCGCGGCCGAAACGAGAGACCATCTCTATTTCGGTTGTCCGTTCACAAAGCACGTGTGGGACCGGGTTAGAGACAAAGTGAAGTGGAAGAGACAAGTCACCACTCTGAGAGCCGGCCTCAAGTGGTTGAGCAGAGACCGGCGTGTGCATGCTCGCGAGAGGAGGAGGTGGACGCTCGCCCTCTACGGCAGTGTCTTCCTCATTTGGAAGGCTCGGAACGAAGCGCTCTTCGAGGGTGCCCGACCTTCAGTGGATGTATTGTTTAATTCTATTATTATGCATGTGGTTAGATTTGAGTATTTGTTGACTAGATACGTGGTTTTTCTTTTGGTTTGCTCCTTTAGAGTTGTAATTAAAAAACTGTGACATTGGCTTCGGCCTGATGCTTTGAATAATTTACATACTATTCAGCGAATGATTTACATGTCAGTAGCTGCGGGCCTCCACCAGAGTTTCCTCTGGCTTCACCCCGCTCAGGCATAGTTCACCATCTTTTGGGTCCTGATAGGTACGGTACGCTCACTCGAACCCTTCTCAGAAGATCAAGGTCGGTCGGCGGTGCACCCCTCGGGGGGATCGCGCCAGTCAGCTTCCTTGTGTCTTATGGGTTTAATCACCCGTTGACTCGCGCACATGTCAGACTCCTTGGTCCATGTTTCAAGACGAGTCGAATGGTGAGCCCGCAGGCCAGCACCAGGAATGCACAGTTATCGAGGCACGGATAAGGCGTGCGTTGTCTGCCTAGATCGACGTGATGCCGTACAACGAGCA
>CM042957.1:45704090-45749090 GCA_023678885.1 Pogostemon cablin | reverse complement strand
ACCCCCCTATATATGTATTAGGAGGCGAAACCCAGGTGAGAAAGAGGATTCATTGTGCGTGCAAAAATATTTGGAACCCTAGTTCCAAAATCTCTCTCCTTTGCTTCTTGCGCAAGATACCTAACGGCTGTGGTACCTCTCACACACGGCCTTAGGTATTCGACGACCATCAATGATCGAAAACACCTGACCCCTCTCTTCGTGGACGGTACATCTCGCCGGCTTTGGCCGACTGATCTCACAGCTCCCCACGGCGATGAAAGGGCCTTCTCTCTTGTTCATGTGATCCGACTAAATTATTTCTCATGGGGAAAAAATCTAGGAGTCGAACGCCCTCAAAAGCATTGCCGGATATGCGTGTGAGTGAGTAGACGTTCAAGTCGGTGAAGGATCGGGCTAAAGATATTGAACGGAAGAAATAATTGAAGGATGCAGTATTGGCGGATAACCCGCAATTGGCCGACGGCATCGCCTTAGCGCGATCAATTGCGGCGGATCGCATGAAGATGGAGGTGGATATCACCGTCGGATCCATGGCCATTGTCGTGGCCACCACGCCAGAGACTCGCGGCTCCGGTAGCCCCACGCATGGCCTTGTGGATACAACCATGGATGACTCTACCCCTGTGGTGCCCATAGAACGCAACCCAACCACCAAGCGCAAACCCTCGGCGGAAAGGTGGTGCAGCACCACCCCAAGCACTCGTCATCGCCTGGATGTGGAGACCCCCCTGCCTCTCCCTCTCGGCAGGCAGGCTGAGGGCCTAGGCAGGTTGGCAACATTGCTCGGCAGGGACAAGATTTAATGGAAGGGTCTCGGCAGGGCACCGAGACTACAGGCAGCACCGAGATTGCTCGGTAGGTGCAGGGCACTACCCGCCAACGCTGCCTAGCGCGCGCGTCCAGCTCCCCGTCTCGGCAGAGTGCACCGAGCGTGGGCGCCAATGCTGGGCGAGGCCTAGACGACACAGGTCAGCATGAGGGTGTGTCGATAGGCCCTCGGCAACACGGCGAGTAGTGTGACCAGCACGCACAACATAGCATATCGGATGCCGATTCCACTCCCAAGGAACCAGTTGACTATAATAGGTTTGTCAACAAGAGTAATATTGATCCGAACAGGAAACTGGAATACATTTTACCATGCGATGGAGTGGCCTATCTTGACCCGAAGGACGATTCTGATGCTTGGAAATACACGTTGGTGGGGTATTTCTCAGGACAGTTCCCAGGTATGCAGGCCCTCCATGCCATCTACCGGGCATGGGGCGTCAAGTATACCATCGTCATGCATCAGTCGGGGTAGATTACTGTTGGGTGTTTTCTCAACACACAATTAATCCCCAAGTATGAAGGATATCAATTGTAGTTTCGAAGATGACCAAGTTAAATATCGAATCCACGGGATGGATAAATATCAATTTAATTATGTTCTAGTAGATTATGACAATTTTGGAAATAAAATAGTTGGTTTATAAACTAAGTAACAATTAAAATAGCTAATGAATAACAAGAACAAGTAAATAATAGTTGTGATCAGATAAGATGATAGGTAGTTCGTCAGGCCATCCAGTTTCCTTCGTTAATTCGTACTTTCGTGTGTCGATGTCCGACTCTGCCTTGTGGTTTATGGACGCATTGCTAGACCACGTGAATCTATTCTATAGACACAAATAGATAAGCTTTTGACACGTGTGAGTATCATCAGAGCAAGACATATACTTTACCTCCCTTTCTAGGTACTATCATAATCAATTATTTCCCGTGCACTTAGTACTCTAACCCGATTTGATCTCCCTTTTTAGGTACTATAAAGTCATACTCTTTATCCTACTTGTTAACCCGAATTCAATTCAATTAACAAACATTCATATAAGACAGTTCTAATAAGACTTCGGAATCCCTTCACTTAGAATTATAACAATCAACCCTGCTCATTAGTGAACGCACTCAACCAATAACCATGTTATGCATTCAGACTCTACACAACGATTATTGATGCACAAAACAACTATGAGTATGGATTAAAAACGTGCAATCTTATATAAACTAAACCACAAGTAGTGTTGTACGGAGTATACACACGAAATACAAATTTAACTCATGAAACCTTCATAACCCTAGAACTACCGAAGTGGCTCTAGCCCATGATTGATCTAGGAACAATCATGGTTAGATGGACCGATCTTATTTGAATCTCCAGCCGGACCTCTGTCTCAGCCCTCTGGATGGATCACCAATCTCTTCTCTTCACTCCTCTTATGATTCACGATCTTAAGCTCTTCGTGCTTGTACTTCTTCCTTGACTGCACGAGCCTCCTTTTATACTTGTAATCACGTCTCTAGGGCTTGGAATGGGCTTTTCAAGTGATCTCATGCGTTTTGGCCTCAAAAATCCAGATAAGATAAGTTCCCGCACGTAGGTTCGACCTCGTCAAATAGGTCGAACCACTGGCCACAGGTCGAACCACAGGTCGAACCCTGCTTCTGGACACATTCTGCACTTGGTTCGACCTCTTGTACAGGTCGAACCCCAGGTCGAACCACGCTACTGGACAATTTCCGCTCCTAGTTCGACCAACTGTCTGGTCGAACCCCCCTCGTCGTGGTCGAACCCATCTTCTCGCGAACTGGTTCGACCATGGTTCGACCTGATCAAACAGGTCAAACCCCTTGAGTCGTGGTCGAACAATCCTTCTGCTATTTTGCAATGCTGGTTCGACCTGTAGGAGAGGTCGAACCCTCCTCCAACCAGGTCGAACCCTATTCTTTCCTTGGCGGTTCGCGTGGTCTCGACTTCGTCTCTTCGATTCTAGGCACTTCCACTCCGTTTTTGCTATGAAAACCACTCAAATAGCTCCACTAACTCCTGATTCATGCTAATTCACAATATATATGGGTTTTCCACCTATTTCCACCTCAAAACTCTCCAAAACTAGCACAAAATAAGATGCCAAACTTGTGAATTTACACACTCATCAAACCCCCAAACTTACATGTTGCTCATCCTGAGGCAACCAAATCAAACCACAGGAGTCGTGTATAATTCACCAAGATAAAGTATAACACATATCACACATGCAACTTCATTAAATCAAACAAGTATTAATTGCTTCATATATATCACTCATGTAAAACCAATCCGATCACACACCATTCGGAGTACTAAGTAATCTAGCTCATAAGATAAGTATTTATTCTCTTTCACTCAAGTGCGTGAGGCACTATATAGGTTAATGTAAACACTCATATCGATCCATATTCACGCGTAACCATAAGCTTGGCAAAGGTCTCAAAAATTAACTTATAATCAACTCTTCACTAGGATCACAAAGGACTTATTTTTGGGTTGTAATGTTGGCTCTTTGGAAAAAGGTAGGAAAATTTGGACTTAGTGACTTAAGACACTAGTAGAGAGTTACCTTGGAGGTTCTCGAATTCTTCTTCTTGCTGCAATATCTCCTCCAACTTCTCCTCTTCTTTTCATGGATTTTCCTTCTTTTTCGTGCATCAACATCATCTCTTTAGACGATTCGGGTACCAGTTTTAGGCACTACCCTTCTTCCCTTTATCAATTAGCTGCTCTTAAGCTTAAAGCTTCATGTTATAATTAATTGAGGTAGCAGTTTCAGGCACTACCTCTAAACAAGATTTAACCGTATTCCCTTCATCCCACCATATTCTATCTTCCTTTTTCTTCTTGCAACACTTACTCACCTCAACTCTCTCTACCAATGAATAGGTTAATCAAGGCTCAAGTAAAGGCTTATAAGGTTTATTTACTTCGGCTACCAAAGAAAAAGCTTTAATGGCTCAACAGGGCATCCAAAGGTTAATAAGATCATTAGGAAAGATAAATTTTGCTAAGTAGCTTAATCACAAAATAATGGCCTAAGATCATGTCCTAGCATTTTATCAATCATAAGTCTCACACAAGACTCCAAGCCAAGTTCTAGAATACGTTCATATGAATGATCCTCTCAAGAATAAAATAATCATGATCAAGCATGATTAAAAAGCTCAAATCCTCACATAGGTAATCCTAGTACTCCTCATAGCCCATAATTAAGACCAATTCCACAAGAACTCAATATACTTATCAACTAAACATGGTTTTCATCAATAGAAATTAACACATGAACATATGAATGCACAATATCAATAAGCTTATACGCAATCAATCATACAAGATATCACTTATACATTCCACTCACGCATGAATCACACCCCAACCTATAAAGATAAGAAGAAAAATAATGGAATCAAGATGAATCGGATGAAACCAAAGAAAACCTGAAAAACTACTCCTCCGGAGCATCATCATCCTCATCATCATCATCCTCATCATCAAGCCTCCACTCCACAATCCGGTGTAGATCATCGATGTGTCTATCCAAGTAATCAACTCGATCACCCAACCTACCAACTTTCTCATTTAAAATCGTATACCTCTTATTCAGCATAGCATAGTTGGCGTTGGCGAGTGAGAGCTGTCAGTTTGTCTCCTGCTGGCTAGCAACAATCGTGACCAGCTGCTCATGAATAAGGCGGAGCTGCTCCAGTGTATCATTCGGGACAGCCCGCTGCTGACGCGGTGCTGGCTCATGCTGAGGTGCGTCGTGCTGCTCCTCTTCCGGAATCTCCATCTCTGGCTGCTCATCTACCCGATGCTCTACCTCGGGCTGCTGTGGCCACTGTAATGGCTGGTGCGGTGGCGGATGGTACTCTCCTTGTTCCACAATTTGCTGTAGCTCCTCCAACCTACCTTCGGTACACAACCTAGCCACGGCTCTCCAATCCCCATTGGTCTTCACAGTCATGACAGAGCAGTGTGTCCTAGGGAGTTAATCAACAAGTTCCTCGCCTCCCGAACAGTGGTCATGTTATTCATGTCAAAGGGAAATATTAAGTTGAATGGCTTTGGTCCTCTCGTGAAGAACCAATCACCATCTCTAAAGTGTGCAAATCCTCCCTTTACACATGTGAGCATCACCAAGTCGGGCTCTCCTCTAACAGGTGTAATGTCGGTGAAGTCCATGTTGTAGTGCTCAGCTACAATCGTCAGCAACCCTCCAATGTTCACCTTCTGAAATCCAATGGTCCTGAATCGATGCAGCTGCGTGATGAAATATGCTCCCACATTGAACTTCACCGCATTCATCATACACCATAGGGCATAAAGCTCTCCTCTAGACACACAGCCACCCTCCAAACGAGCAAACAGTGTGTTTCCGAGCACTCGATCCATATATTTCAACACTGGATTCTTGATCGAGGTTGCACAAGCCTGCCTAATCTTATAGTCTCTGATCTCTTCGGTTATCTCCATCCAAAACCTATTAGCGTTGAAGTGTCCATTCTCCACTCGAGAAATCTCTAGAGGGGTCTGAAAAATTTGATTAAAATCCTCAGCCGTCCATCTCCTTCGAACTCCTCCTAACTGAAATGAACACTGATATGGGTAGCCAAGTGGGTCCTTATCCATCTCAAATGAGCAAACTACCTCCGCTGTAACATGGAAGTAAGTCGGCTTCTTCAACTCCATAAATCTGTGGATCCTCACTCGATCGAACAACATCGTCATATCATCCCGAATGCTCATGATTCTCATGGCCTCATCGTCTTGGTATCTTGTCCGAGCTATCTTGTTTGAGACTTCTTCCCACTTTTCTTTAATCTCATCCCAATTTTGCATTTGAATTTTAAAGTTTTCAGGTAAACGATCTTGTAACCTCAGCTTCTTGGTCACTGTGTCCACATTCGAAGGCCTGTCTTGCCTCTTCTTCGATCTTACTTCCTCTGCCTTACCTTTCCCTTTATTTGATCCTTGTCCCTTTCCTGAAAACAACTATTTCAACACAACCAACAAGACAAGAACACAAGTATTTGACTAGCATATCCTATACTCTACTCAAGACTTCAGGCATCCATGCTTAATCAACTCCAACTATTATCTCAACACCACTTGCTCATTCATCATGCTCAAAACATCATCAATCACACTCTCTTTAATCTTCAAATCATAAACAACAAGCATGCATCAACCAATTCAAGCCATTCAACATAAACTTCAACAATTGAACTTCATGAACAACTCAAACTATCAACAATTCAAACCTAATTAACACGCTCATTCCTCTAGATGCATCATATTCTTGATCGATCCACATAAAAACTCAAGTTCTTTCCATAATCAAGCAATCTCAAACCAATAAACATGAATTCATATGAATCAACTAAAAAAACAAATTATCACCATGAATTTCAACCAAAATCAATATCAATCAACTTACCCACAACACATTTCTTGCAATAAACTTCAATCCTAAGGTAATTGAGTTGAAAGAACGTACCTTTAGTCTTGCCCATGGTTAACAATCGATAATTTGCACACAACACTCAAAAATGCGACTGAAGCCCTAATTCGCGATGAAAATCGCCCAAATCCACCCCCAATTCAAGAATTAAGAGTATAATATTGTGTAATCGGTGCAAAATCAAATGTAATTGACGAATTTGTTCAAGGGTGTTAAGGTTTGGTGAAGGTTCAAGGCTTGGTGAACAAGAAAAATGGTCGAACCTTCAGAAAACACAACTTAAAACGCGTACCTGACTGGGTTCGAGCTCGGGTTCGACCTGCAGAACAGGTCGAACCTCGAGTGACGAGGTCGAACCTACCTTCTAGACAACTTACCTTTTGGGTTCGACCTGGGTTCGACCTTCTGAACAGGTTGAACCACTCTTATGACAGGTCGAACCTACCTTCTGGACAGCTACTCCTCGTGGTTTGACCTGGGTTTGACCTTCTGAACAGGTCGAACCATATACGTCGTGGTCGAACCTAAAACCTGAAAAATAGAGTGCTCTGAACGGACTGGTTTGACCTCAGGTTCGACCTTCCAAATAGGTCGAACCATAACGGCTCAGGTCGAACCACCCTACTATAAGATTTAAGTCACCAGGTTCGACCTTGGTTTGACCTGTTAGACAGGTCGAACCTAGAATGATCAGGTCGAACCACCTCTCTGGATGATTTTCTGCGTCGGTTCGACTTCCTCTGCTTGGTTCGACCTCCTTGCACTGGTCGAACCTACCCTTGCTTTGGTCGAACCACCCTTCAAAGCTTCCAAACTGAGTATTCTTTAATCCCTACACACTTCAAACTTCAATACGGATCATTATGTACCAGCTAGAGCACATCTTCATCAAAAATTTGTTCCACAAAATATTATTCATGAGTAACTCCGTAAAAGAAAACACAACCAAAACTCACTAAACATTAGGCAAGTTGTAAAAAATCGTCACATCAAAATCGATTAAAATTTAAAATATGGCGCAAAAACCAACTCCCCTAACAAACATCACAAAGAAAAGATTATACTATCGGTGCTTATCAAGGTAAGTACATCACACCCCCCCAAACTTAGTAGAAACTATAGTTGAAACTAAAATTGCAAAGAGATATAATTGCCGATAAATAAGCACTTCAAATATAAAAATTTCTTACTCACACAAATGAAATAAAGCATTAAAACGGGAGAGAAAACCCCCAACAGGCGCTCATGTTTAACGTCGGAGAGTCACGACGGTACCAAATCAGATCAAGGTATCCACAAAGATGACACAAACATCAACCGACTACCTATAATGCTTCAAGCGATGTCCATTTGTCGCAAAAATGTCTCCATCTTTGTCAATGAGAGCAAAACTCCCCCCACCTAAGGCTCGATGAATCATGAACGGTCCTGTCCACTTAGAATTCAACTTGCCTATAAAAAGCTTTAAACGAGAGTTAAAGAGTAATACCTCATCTCCTTGCTTGAACTCCTTATACGAGATCTTCGAATCATGCCACCTTTTAATTCTTTCCTTGTAGATCTCTTAATTCTTGTACGCTCGACTCCGAAACTCATCCAAAAGATTAATTTGAGTAATCCTCAACTCGTTCACATCCTTGAGAGTCAAGTTCAGGCTTCGCAAAGCCCAAAACGCTTTATGTTGAATATCTACAGGTAAGTGGCACGGCTTCCCATAGACAATTTGATACGGTGACATATCTAACACCGTCTTGTACGCGGTCCGAAACCCCCACACGACATCATCGAGCTTCCGAGCCCAATCCTTTCTATTGGTTCCGACCACTTTCTCCAAAATCTGTTTGACTTGATGGTTAGAGACCTCCACTTGCCCATTCGCTTGAGGATGATAGGGTGTAGTAACCCTATGCTTAACACCATACCCTTTGAGCACCTTCTCAAGAAATTTATTTACGAAATGAGTACCTCCATCACTAACAAGTGCTCTAGGGACTCCAAAATGGGCAAAAATATGCTTCTTCAAGAAAGATATAATAGTTTTCGAATTATTTAAGCGAGTAGGAATCGCTTCCACCCACTTAGAAACATAATCCACCGCAAGTAGAATGTAGAGAAATCCATTAGATGGGGGAAAAGGCCCCATAAAATTGATACCCCACACATCAAAAATCTCGACTACTATGCTTGGCTGAAGCGGCATCTCGTCTCTCCTACCGATGTTCCCCATGCGTTGACATCTATCACAAATTGCCACATAGGTCTCACAATCCTTGAACAATGTAGGCCAATAAAGAGCGGACTGAAGTACCTTGACTGCTGTCTTTTGAGCGCCGAAGTGCCCCCCGTTAGGTTGTGCATGGCAAAACTCAAGAACACTCTCCATCTCCATCTCGGGCACACACTTACGGATGATAGAATCCGTGCAAATCTTGTACACAAATGGATCATACCATATGAAAGTCTCAACATCTCTCTTAAATTTAGCAAGTTGATATCGGTTGAGATCCTTTGGAATTTCTCCCACAGCAATATAATTAACATAATCCGCATACCATGGATCAACTCCCTGCGCAGCCACCACACACGCTCGCTCAGCCCCTTCAACAAACACGGCCATGATCTTTTCATTCGGGAACATTTCCTCAATATACTCGAAAGAATTGTCACAATGTTCCCTAGTCTCCAACCTCGAAAGTTGATCCGCCAACACATTATCAGAACCTTTCTTATCCCGAATCTCCATGTCAAACTCTTGAAGTAGAAGAATCCATCTTATGATCCTAGGCTTCGTCTCCTTCTTCTCCATCAAGTACCGAATCGCTGAATGATCCGTGTATACAATAGCCTTCATGCCAACCAAATACTGACGAAACTTATCGAATGCATACACAACAGCCAAAAACTCCTTTTCAGTCACCGTGTAATTATTTTGTGCTGCATCGAAAGTCTTACTTGCGTAGTAAATGGCGCAGAACTTCTTATCCTTCAGCTGCCCAAGCACCACTCCGAGTGCTACATCACTTGCATCACACATTAGTACAAACGGTTAAGTCCAATCCGGTGTAATCAAAATAGGTGCAGTGATAAGCGCCTCCTTCAAAACTTGAAAAGCTGTTAAACATTCATCATCAAACACAAAAGGAACATCCTTTTCAAGTAAGTGAGATAAGGGCTTAGAGTATTTTGAGAAGTCTTTTATGAATCTTTTGTAAAAACTGGTGTGTCCAAGGAAGGACCGCACTCCTCTTTCATTGGTCGGTGGTGGAAGCTTCTCAATTACCACCACTTTAGCACGATCTACTTGCAATCCTTTGGCAGAAACATGATGCCCAAGAACAATCCCATCCTTCACCATGAAGTGGCACTTCTCCCAATTCAAAACAAGATTAGTCACTTGGCATCTCTTCAAAACAGTAGCTAGGTTAGACAAACAAATATCAAATGAGGAACCAAAAACAGAAAAATCATCCATGAACACCTCCATGATCTTTTCTATCAACCCATCGAATATTGCCATCATGTATCTCTGAAAAGTAGCAGGCGCATTACATAACCCAAATGGCATTTTTCAAAAAGCAAAGGTCCCGTAGGGGCAAGTAAAAGTGGTCTTTTCTTGATCCTCGAGGGCAATCATGATTTGGTTGTACCCCGAGTATCCATCCAAGAAACAATAAAATTCATATCCTGCAAGACGATCTAACATTTGATCCATGAAAGGAAGAGGAAAATGATCCTTACACATGTTCTCATTCAACTTCCTATAATCAACACATGTACCCCATCCCGTAGGAATCCTTGTGGCTATCGCTTCTCCATCTTCAGCTTTTACTATAGTCATACCCCCCTTTTTAGAAACTACATGCAATGGACTCACATGGGGACTATCACTAATAGGATATATGATTCCAGCATCCAACCACGTAAGGATTTGCTTCCTGATCATCTCTTGAATCGCGGGATTAACCCTCTACTGATTCTGAACACTTGCCTTCGCCTCGTCCAACAATCTTATCCTATGCATGCAATACGAAGGACTAATTCCTTTCAAATCCTCAAGAGACCAACCAATCACAGATTTATACTTCCTAAGAACATTCAATAACTCCTCAAGTTGATCATCATCAAGAGAAGAAGATACAATTACCGGATATTTTCATTATCACCCAGAAAGGCGTACTTCAAGTGTTCCGGCAAAAGTTTCAACTCCTCATTCCTCACTTCCATCGGAGAGCTCTCGTTATCCAACGACAAGAACTTTCTTGTCCACTTGACTTCTTCCACCTTAGTTCTTTCTGATTCAAACCTGTCATCACCCAAAGTAAGTAAGTTTTCAAGAAATTCAATACATACCTCGTTGGAGAGTCCGTCGAGCTCCGTAGTGGGATAAGTAAGAGACTCCATCAAACATGTCTCAAGAGGATCCTTTGACAGGATCAGAGACATATCCTCTTTCACAATCTCCTCCACCACATCAATACTATAACACTGCGACTCCATGGGCATCTTCATTGCTTTGTCCAAGTTGAAAAGAACTTCTTCTTTGTCCATCCGCAATCTAAGCTCTCCTTTCTGAACATCAATCATAGCTCCAGCAGTAGCAAGGAAAGGTCTCCCCAAGATTAAAGGGATATTATCCTTGTCTTCTTCCATCTCTAGCACGAGGAAGTCAACAGGAAAGACTAGCTTCTCCACTTTGACGAGAACGTCTTCAATTATACCTTTTGGAAACATCATCGACCTGTCCGCCAATTGGTGAACCACTGTTGTAGGGGTAAGCTCCCCCAAACCAAGCCTCTGAAAGATGGACAAAGGCATCAAATTGATGCTTGCCCCTAGATCGCACAAAGCTCGCTGTGCCGGCCCCTTTCCGATTTCACATAAAATAGTGAAGCTCCCCGGATCCTTCATCTTTTGTGGCAGCTTCCTTTGGATGATTGAGCTGCAATTCTCAGATAAATTCACCGTTTCAATTCCGGTTAAGCTCCGCTTTTTCAACAATATGTCTTTAAGAAATCGGGCATAGTACGGCATCTCGATGATTGCCTCTGAGAAAGGAATGCTCAAGCTTATCTTGTTTATTATCTCTGAAAACTTCTTGAACTTCTCTTCCAATCCCTTCTTCACAAACCTGTAAGGAAACAGCGGAGGTATCTTTGTTTTGGGAATCCCCCATTCATCACGATCAACCTTCTCCGCTTTCTCCTTTTCGGCTCTCAATCACTTGGCTCTCTCCCATTTTTTCTCACCTATGATCTATGTACTTTGCTCATTTCAAACCACTGGAGTAGCATCAACATCATCGAGAGTGTTCGGAGTAGCAACAGGCAATTTCTGGTAGGGTTCGACCAGGGTTCGATACGTACTGGTCAAACCTTGCTTCTGGAAAACAGCTCTCTTTTTGAATTTGAGGTTCAACCTGGGTTCGACCAATTGAGTAGGTCGAACCACGGGCACCTAGGTCGAACCGACCTACTGTACTCCTTCCACCTTCTGGTTCGACCAAGGTTCGACCTGTTGGATAGGTCGAACCCCGTCTGTCGTGGTCGAATCATTGTTGTGACAAAATAGAGTGCTCCAAGTGATGCGATTCAACCTGGGTTCTACCTGTTGCATAGGTCGAACCATGATTGATTTGGTCAAACTGGTGTTCTGGAAAAACAGAATGCTCCGAGTTGTCGGGTTCAACCAAGGTTCGACCTATTGGCCAGGTCGAACCATCTGCAGTATGGTCGAACCGATGCTGCAAGCTCTCCTGATCGTGTCCAGTGTGTTGGTTCGACCTCCCCTGTATGGTTCGACCTTCAATGTTGGTTGAACCATGGTCAAACCTAGCCCTAGACATGTCCAAATTTGATTCCGGCCTGATAGGTCCCTCGTATTGCGTTCCCGACCTCAATGTGATGGCATTACAGGACCTTGGATTCTTAATACTTTGAGATGGGAACTTCCCTTTCTCAATAGTTTGAGTAAGCTTGTTAACACTACCTGCCATCTCCCCCATCAACAATGTAAGGTCCTTCACCTGCTTAGATAATACTTCATGGTTTGCATCGATTTTCTTTTCAAGTTTGGCCTCAAGTCGGTTCACTCTTTCATCATTCTTGGCCATATACCTGTTCATAGTATCCTCAAAACCTGGTTTCCCTTCTTCCATTTTAGCACCCGGATCAACACCCATCGGAGGTTGGATCGCATTATTCGGATTGCTCCATGAGAGCTCTGGCCTCCTAGGTTGTTGATAACCACCCGGGGGACCACGATTATTAAAGTTTCCTCGATAGTTCCCTTGGTAGTTCCGGTTTCCTTGGTCTGGATACCTAGTCCCTTGAATACTCTGACCCATGGCATAGTGGGCCTCTTCCAACTCCTCTTGGATTAGTCCCTCATTCTTTAACTCCTGCTGCATGATTGGTACGCACTGAGATAATTCGCTGATTTACTTCTGTTGGGATTCAAGTAACATGTTGATGTTGGACAAGCTAGAGGCGATCTCATCCTCTCTACTTGTTTCACCATTGCTTGTTCAACCTGAGCTACCTTCCGAAGGACATAAGTACCTCTAACTCTATCAGTTGGCCAATCCCTCGAATTCATCGATATATCTTCAAACAACTTCTCGGCCTCTACGGATGACTTTGTAAGCAATGCTCTATTAGAAGAAGCATCCAATAACACTCGTGAATCACAGTCCAATCCATTGTAGAATATACTGATATATTGTGCTTTAGATAGCCCATGTTGAGGACACTTCCTAAGCATGTCCTTGAATCTATCCCATGCTTCATAAAATTTCTCACCTCCACTGATAGCAAATTGGTTAATGTCTTGTTTTATTTTAAACACCTTTGAAGGTGGCATGTACCTCTCCAAGAACCTTAACTTCAGTTTCTCCCAAGTGGTGCACTCAGCTGCGTTGATAGTGTCGTACCAATCTCTCGCCTTTTCAGTAAGCGAGAATTTGAACAAGATGATCTTTCTAGCATCTTCATGTTCTCCTGCGTCTTTTTGAGTACTTGCATAGCCCAAGAACTTGTTCAGATGCTGCTGCGGATCCTCGAAAGACCCTCCTGAAAAGGAGTTCCTTTCTATCATGCTAATAAGAGCGGGATGAAGATCGAAAGCTGTATTAGTTCCCCTCGCTCCTAGAAGCCCAAAATTTCCAGCCCCATTGTTTCTGAAAACCTCTCGGATTGCTAGATTATCCGGATTCGCTGCCATGTTGACTGTCTCTACTCCCAAATTAACTTCAGTTGTAGCTTTAATCGTCTGCGAAATCTGCTCGTCAACTTCAACTCCAAAATTCAGAGCTTCAGTTGGATCAATAATCTTTGCCTTGCTCTTCTTCTTCTTCTTCTTCTTTCTTGACGATGCTCCGATCTCAGGATTATAGGGTTCAAGTTCACCTTTCTTTGATCTCGTGAGCATGCACCTAAAAAGAAATAGAATTAAAACAACAAAACAAGAGAGAATAGCCCTAATAAACTAGAAATAACAAAAAGATATTTTGGCCGTCCCCGGCAACGGCGCCAAAAACTTGTTGGGCATTTTCTCAACACACAATTAATCCCCAAGTATGAAGGATATCAATTGTAGTTTCAAAGGTGACCAAGTTAAATATCGAATCCACGGGACGGATAAATATCAATTTAATTACGTTCTAGTAGATTATGTCTATTTTGGAAATAAAATAGTTGGTATATAAACTAAGTAACAATTAAAATAGCTAATGAATAACAAGAACAAGTAAATAATAGTTGTGATCAGATAAGATGATAGGTAGTTTGTCAGGCCATCCAGTTTCCTTTGTTAATTCGTACTTTCGTGTGTCGATGTCCGACTCTGCCTTGTGGTTTATGGACGCATCGCTAGACCACGCGAATCTATTCTATAGACACAAATAGATAAGCTTTTGACACGTGTGAGTATCCTCAGAGCCAGACGTATACTTTACCTCCCTTTCTAGGTACTATCATAATCAATTATTTCCCGTGCACTTAGTACTCTAACCCGATTTGATCTCCCTTTTTAGGTACTATAAAGTCATACTCTTTATCCTACTTGTTAACCCGAATTCAATTCAATTAACAAACATTCATATAAGACAGTTCTAATAAGACTTCTGAATCCCTTCACTTAGAATTATAATAATCAACCCTGTTCATTAGTGAACGCACTCAACCAATAACCATGTTATGCATTCAGACTCTACACAACGATTATTGATGCACAAAACAACTATGAGTATGGATTAAAAACGTGTAATCTTATATAAACTAAACCACAAGTAGTGTTGTACGGAGTATACACACGAAATACAAATTTAACTCATGAAACCTTCATAACCCTAGAACTCCCGAAGTGGCTCTAGCCCATGATTGATCTAGGAACAATCATGGTTAGATGGACCGATCTTACTTGAATCTCCAGCCGGACCTCTGTCTCAGCCCTTCGAATGGATCACCAATCTCTTCTCTTCACTCCTCTTATGATTCACGATCTTAAGCTCTTCGTGCTTGTACTTCTTCCTTGACTGCATGAGCCTCCTTTTATACTTGTAATCACATCTCTAGGGCTTGGAATGGGCTTTTCAATTGATCCCATGCGTTTTGGCCTCAAAAATTTGGATAAGTAAGTTCCCACACGTAGGTTCGACCTCGTCAAACAGGTCGAACCACTGGCCATAGGTCGAACCACAGGTCGAACCCTGCTTCTGGACACATTCTGCACTTGGTTCGACCTCTTGTACAGGTCGAACCACTCCCTCACAGGTCGAACCCCAGGTTGAACCACGCTACTGGACAATTTTTGCTCCTGGTTCGACCAACTGTCTGGTCGAACCACCCTCGTCGTGGTAGAACCCATCTTCTCGCGAACTGGTTCGACCATGGTTCGACCTGATCAAACAGGTCGAACCCCTTGAGTCGTGGTCGAACCCTCCTTCTGCTGTTTCGCAATGCTGGTTCGACCTGTAGGAGAGGTCGAACCCTCCTCCAACCAGGTCGAACCCTATTCTTTCCTTGGTGGTTCGCGTGGTCTCGACTTTGTCTCTTCGATTTTTGGAACTTTCACTCCGTTTTTGCTATGAAAACTACTCAAATAGCTCCACTAACACCTGATTCACGCTAATTCACAATATATATAGGTTTTCCACCTATTTCCACCTCAAAACTCTCCAAAACTAGCACAAAATATGATGCCAAACTTGTGAATTTACACACTCATCAATTACCTTTCGGCTTTGCTCGGAAGAGGACGTGCGGAAGGTGCTAGACAGTGCACCTCACTCTATATGGGAACGTTACCTCATGCTTGAAAGGCTGCCACGAGCCTTTCAATTTGACGAGTGGGAAATCTCCCATGTCTCGGTCTGGATCCGGTTGCCATCGTTCCCATTGGAGCTGTGGTCGAAGAACCACATTAGTAAAGTGGCTTCACTAGTTGGTAGATCTATCATGGTCGATGATACTTCTGTTAAGGCAGACAGGGTATCGTTTGTGCGTGTGAGAGTGGATATTGATGTTTCGCAGGAGCTCCCAAGGGAGGTCACATTTAACTATCGAGGGGCCAACTTCTCCCAAACCATTTTGTATGAACACCTCCCGGATTATTGTACTAAATGCAGGAAATTTGGCCACCTAGTTAGTGATTGTGACGATCTTGCTAGGGGTGATAAGGGGGAGAAAGGGATGGACCAGCCTCCGGAGTCCGCACGAGCTGATGACATGGTCGACGAGGAGGGATTTCAGCACATTGGGGCTAGGAACACGAGGCCAAAGAAAAAGAGGAACCAAAATAGAAAGAAAAAGGCCGCGGGTCCCAAACTATCCCAAGTGCAGAAACAGAAGGTCATGTTAAGGAAATACCAAATCCTAGACGACCTTGATCCTGATGATTGGAGGATCAATAGAAGAGAGGGGAAACAGCCCGCTTAAGTGAACACTAAGAAGACTTGGTCATCGGAAACGGAGGAGGAGGACGAAGAGGCCGTAGGCCGCTCGGGGCACTCCCCGCCTCCTACTCTCATCCACAAGGCAGACGGCACTAGGAGAGGCACTGGAATCATCATCCAGGAGCCCCGGGGAACAGGCAACGGACCAGGATGAGGCGGGGGCTCCTCCCCCAATGTTCGTCAATGAGGTGTCTAGCATGGAACGTATGAGGGCTTGCAGCCACTCATGCGCAGTGAGCTGCCCACAGGTTAGTTCGTAAGAATAAAGTATGCTTCGTGGGTTTTATTGAAACTAAATTGTCTAATGATAATGTAGTGGATGTTGTGGGTAGAATTGTTCCTAGTTGGAATAGCGTGAATAACTTTGATGTTGTTGAGGGGGGTTGTATTGTGGTTGCGTGGGATTCTACTTTGATTGCTGTTAGTAATGTTGTGCTCCATGAGCAATGTATCTCTGGTTTGGTTCGCTGTTTGACTTCTCAGCAGGAGTTCCTCTTCAGTGTTGTGTACGCCCGTAATGGCGTAGTTGACAGGCGCAGGCTATGGTGTCACCTCTCTTTGGTTGTCCCCGCAGTTAACTCTCCCTGGATGCTCCTTGGAGACTTTAATTGCGTCAGGAAATTGGATGAGAGGTCTGAAATTGTTCTATCTCATCGGAACTGGTACAGGGTGGATTTTTAGGAGTTTTATGTTGATCGAGGGTTGGATGATGCTATGTCTAAGGGGTGCTTTTTCACCTGGACGAATGGCAGAGTATGGAGTCGTATTGATAGAGTATTGGTGAACTCAAATTGGGACACCACCTCGGGAGTAGTCGAGTCAGAGTTCTTGCCCATGGGGGCCACTTCGGACCATTGCCCTGTCCTAGTTTTGGTGTTTCATGCTGAGTGCTTGAAGGGGAGACTGTTCAGATATGTGAATATGTGGAAGACCAGCGAGGGATTCCTGGATACTGTGCGAGAGGTGTGGGACTCGCAAGTGTGGGGTACGGCTCAATTCAGTGTTTGTCGTAGGTTGAAGTTACTCAAGCCAAAGCTACGTCAGCTTGGAAAGAGGGACTTTGGCGACATAGCCGAGAGAGCAGAGAGAGCTAGAACGGAGCTAGACAGTTTGCAGCTGGAGAGCCATGCTGATCCTGGTAATGTTGAGAAATGGGACAGGGTTCGGGAGGCAGCGAAGAAGGTCGACTTCTTGTGTCACGCCGAACATCTTTTCTTTTCTCAGATGGCCAGAGCAGACTACTTGATCAGTCAGGACAAACCCACGAAATTCTTCTACAGGAAGATCAAGTCCAATAGTGTGAGGAATATCATCCCCTCCATACGTACGGAATCCGGGCACACTACCTCCTGTGATGAAGTCATTGGAGAGTTCCTCTCATTCTATAGAGACTTGTTGGGTACTGCGGGGGAGTATGAGGAGATAGATGACAGTGTGTTTGGCTGGGGAGCCGTACTAAGAGATGAATAGGCGCGACAGCTCGCGTTGCCTGTCAAGGCCGAGGAAGTGAAGGTTGTAGTGTGGAGCATGAATGGGGATAAGGCCCCCGGTCTGGATGGGTACACGGCCGATTTCTTTTGGGATGCGTGGGATGTGGTTGGGTCGGATGTCGTGGGGGTTGTCCAAGAATTCTTCCACTCTGGGCAGCTACTGTGGCAGATGAACGCAACATTTATTACACTAATCCCGAAGGGTAAGCATGATCCCACTGTTAGGGATTTTCGCTCGATTTCGTGTAGCAATGTGATCTACAAAATCATATCTCATATCATTTTGACACGAATGACGGCCCTGATGGAGGACTTGGTGGCCGAGAACCACTTTGGCTTTGTTAAGAATCGAAGAATGAGGGACTATGTGATGCTAGCCCAGGAGATTGTAAAAAATTATGGGCGGGCTAGGCATCGTCAGTACAGGAGAATGCTAATCAAAGTGGATATTAAAAAGGCGTATATTTCGGTGGAATGGGGGTTTCTACGTAGAGTGCTTACAGGTTTGAGATTTCCTCAGCATATGATAGGGTGGATCATGGAATGTGTCACCACTACCTCATTCTCCATCCTTATCAATGGCGCACCTGATGGATATTTAGATGGTAAGATAGGCTTGCGCCAGGATGATCCTTTGTCGTCCTTACTATTTGTCTTGTGCATGGATTACTTCTCCCGCTTTTTTAGGAGAATGACCATGACGGATAACTATAAGTACCACTCTAGACACTGTGCAAAGGTTGGAGTTACGTGCATGGCGTTTGCGGAAGACTTGATTATCTTTGCTTATGGCAATTGCTCTTCGGCAGAGGTGGTAGCCAAAGCCCTTAATCTCTTCACCCGAATGTCAGGTTTGGAGGTTAGTGCGGACAAGTCTCACTTGTACATGGCAGGTGTTCTGGAGGATGAGGAGCAGGCTATCCGTGAGGTGCTGCCTTTTCAGGAAGGTACCTTTCCTGTACGTTATTTGGGAGTTCCGCTATAGGGAAGTAAACTCAGGGAATCTGCGTTTGAGCCGCTCATCACGCAGGTCACTAATTTGATCAGGGGGTGGTCCACGCATCTGCTCTCGTATGCTGGCCGATTGGAACTAATTACATCTGTTGTGTACGGGTTGATGAACTTCTAGACGGCGATGGTGAAGATCCCCAAAGGAGTTGTGGACAGAATTGAGAGGATGATACGAAAATTCCTTTGGGGAACCATAAGGGGTGCAGTTCGTTGGGAGGAGGTCATTCTCCCTAAGGAACAGGGTGGCCTGGGACTTATGGGACTCGACCTCCTGAACGATGTTGCACTCTGTGGTGTGCTGTGGGATGTGCATCAGGAGAAGAGATCGCTGTGGATCAAATGGATTAATGCCATTTACCTACAGTCCTCTTATCTTATCTTATCTTCGGGTGTCCGTTCACGAGGCATGTATGGAACCGGGTTAGGCATGAAGTGGAGTGGAGGAGACAGGTTACCACGTTGAAGGCCGGCTTCAAGTGGCTCAGCAAGGACTGGCGAGTGCATGTACACGATAGGAGGAGGTGGACGCTCGTTTTCTATGGAAACATCTTCCTCATATGGAAGGCTAGGAACGAAGCACTCTTCGAGGGTGCCTGGGCTTCTCTGGATGGCTTGATTAATTCCATACTTATGCATGTAATTAGTTTCGAGTATATGTTATATAGATAGGCATAGTTTTCTTTGGTTGCTCCGCTTTGGAGTTGTAATTATATGTATTTGTGACTCTGGCTTTGGCATCTCGTTTTTAAATAATTAACATATCATTCATAGGTGAAACTCAGGTGACACCAGTAGATATTGAAATTCCATGGGAGGCATATTTTTGTTCCCGTCGATTCAGACGTCCATTCATCACGAAACTTTGCACGCCCCACTGAAATCATGCAAGGAATTCATTTTTGAAGTTGGAATTCAGTTTTGAGATTCAAATTTTTTTATAATTTTTTTTATTTTAGCGGATTCAATATGTCGGGCAACATCAAACGTGCCCACATATCGATGGATGGAGGTCGGTTGAGATGGCACGACCCATCAAAATCAAGCAAGCAATTCATTTTTTGAGTCAAATTTCACTTTTGAGATTCGAATTCATTTTTAGCAATTTTCCCGTGCACGCCCGTTTCCTAGTATTGCAGGGGGTTGCCTAGGATTGCCCACGCCCGTTGCATCGGATTGCCCATGCTGGGGGTTGCCTAGGAAGAACCTCGTCGGGCTGCCCATGGCTACCCAAGGTTGCCCACAATTGCCCACGGTGGTTGCCTAGGATTGCCCATGCTGAGCCCCATCGGATTACCCATGGCTGCCTACGGTTGCCCACGGTTGCCTTGGAAGAACCCCGTCGGGCTGCCCATGGTTGCCTTGGATTGCGCATGCCGGGTGCCTCGGTTGCCTTGGAATGCCCACGCCCGTTGCCTGGGGTGCCCACGGGGGTTGCCCACGCTCGTTGTCTAGGATTGCCCATGACGGGTGCCTGGGTGTGCCCACGCCATGGCCCATTCCCACGAGGTCTCCCACGTATGCCCACACCCGTTGCCACGGGTTGCCCATGCACAGGCCATGCTTGCACGGCCCATGCCCACGGCTTGCCCACGGCCATTGCCACGGGTTGCCCATGCACACAGGCCATGCTTGCACGGCCCATGCCAACGGCAGTTGCCTTGGCTTGCCCATGCCATGGCCATTGCCCAACTCCCGTTGCCCATGGTTGTCCACAGGGGTCAGACACGGGTTGCCCACGTCCATTGCCACGGGTTGCCCACGCCCGTTGTCACGGGTTGCCATGTACAGGCCATGCTTGCACAGCCCACGCCCATGGCTTTCCCACGGCTTGCCCATGGCCGTTGCCATGGCTTGCCCATGCCATGGCCCATGCCCAACTCCTGTTGCCCACGGTTGCCCACGGGGGTCGCCCATGGCTTGCCCACGCCCGTTGCCACGGGTTACCCATGCACAGGCCATGCTTGCATGGCCCATGCCCATGGCTTGGCCACGGCTGTTGCCTTGGCTTGCCCATGCCATGGCCCATGCCCAACTCCCGTTGCCCACGGTCGCCCACGTATGCCCACGCCCATTGCCACGGGTTGCCCATGCACAGGCAATGCTTGCACGGCCCATGCCCACGACCGTTAGCTTGGCTTGCCCATGCCATGGCACATGCCCAACTCCCATTGCCCACGGGTTTCCCACGGGGTCGCCGACGTATGCCCACACCCATTGCCTCGGGTTGCCCACGTCCATTGCCACGGGTTGCCCATGCACAGGCCATGCTTGCACGGCCTATACCCATGCTTTGCGCACGGCCGTTGCCATGGCTCGCCCATGCCATGGCCCATGCCCAACTCCCATTACCCGCGGTTGCCCACGGGTTGCCACGCCCGTTGCCACGGATTGCTCATGCACAGGCCATGCTCGCACGGCCCACGCCCACGGCTTCCCCATGCCATGGCCCATACCCAACTCCCTTTACCACGGTTGTCCACGTAGGCCCACGCCCGTTGCCACGGGTTGCCCATGCACAGGCCATGCTTGTACGGCCCATGCCCACGGCTTGTCCACGACCGTTGACTTTGCTTGCCCATGCCATGTCCCATGCCAAACTCCGGTTGCCCACGGGGTCGCCCACGTATGCCCACGCCCGGTGCCACGTGTTGCCCATGCGTAGGCAATGCTTGTACGGCCGTTGCCTTGGCTTGCCCATGCCATGGCCCATGCCCAATTCCCATTGCGCAAGGGTTGCCCATGCACATGCCACACTTGCATGGCCTATGCCCACGGCTTACCCAGGGCCGTTGCCTAGGCTTGCCCATGCCATGGCCCTTGACCACGATTACCCACGGCCATTGCCTAAGATTGCCCACCGGGGTTGCCATGCAAGGGCCAAGGCTTGCCCATGCCAAGGCCATGCTTGCCCACTCCCGTTGACTAGGATTGCCCATTGGGGTTGTCCGCTCCCATTGCTTAGGATTGCCCATGGGGTTTCCCAAGGGCTGGTTGCCCACGCCCGTTGAACACGAATACCTACGGGGGTTGCCCATGCACACGCTTGTCCATGCCATGGCCACGGCTTGCCCACATGCCCGTTGCCTAGGATTGCCCATGTCGTGGGCCATGCAGGGTGATGAGTGATATTTTCACCTAAATTTTAGTGTCTTTTTATATGTGTTTTCATATTATTTTATCCGTATTTGTGTTCTATTTAGTTGTGTTTTGTGTTTTTATGGAAATATGTGTGAATGAGCTTAAATGTATGATTTCCAGGTAAAAAAGAGATTCTAGACGCAACAAGGAAGACGTTGGAAAAAGCAGATCTCAATTCGGAGTTGAAACGAGGGAGAATGAGTCAAAGCAAAATGCTGAAAAACGCACGCCCAACTTGTGAAATTTTTCTGTACTCTTTTGGAGCTCAAAACTAGAAGTGTGATAGATGGTTGAAAAGCCACAGAAAAGAGGATCGTTTTGGTATAAGAAACACTACAATTGGAGCCCAGAAGAGAAAGTTATGATTAAAATGGTGACGTCGCGCAAGTGGTCCTATTCAGCACGGTTGTGATATTTTGCATGACTTGTTACACCTTCAAATGTTGGAAGTTTTGTCAAATCATTATATGGATAGAAAGCCAATGAAAAAGGATCGCGTGAGCGCAAGAATTACTTAAATTGGAGATCGGATGTGGAAGTTATGCGCGAAACGATGGGACTGCGCGGCCAGCAGCTACACGGGACGTGTATCAAACTCGGCCCTGTAACTGTTGGGCGAGTTCGAACACCTGAAACGCCTACACGGCCACCCCTGTGGCCGTGTACAGTACACGGGCCGTGTAGGTGCTTTTTCTGCAAAAAAAATCAGAATTCTTCTAGAAGCTTCCCAAGGGGTATAAATACCCAATACTTCAATATTTAAGCAGATTTTCGAAGGGTTTCACTCCTACACACACCTCACACACCATTTCCTCCATTTTTCACCTTTATCTTCATCCATTCTTCATCCACCCATCTACACTTGATCCCCTCCATCAAATCCACCATCCAAGTGATCAAGGAAGCAAGGGAGAGTGAGATCACAAGAAGAAGAAGGAGATCTCCATTGAAGCACTTCAAAGGGGGAATCTAATTCTAATTTTTGTGCATTTCTTTATAGATTGATCATGGTTTGTAAGGATTTTAATGTCTATGTTGAATTTCTTGTAACTATGAGAGGCTAATCTCCTTTGTGAGATTAGCTCCATGATTGGTGTTGGATAATTTAGTTTTTATGCAAATTGATTTTAATCTTGAATGGGCTTTGTGTTATTTCTATCATTGATTGTTGATTGCTTGATGTATATGATGAGTTGTGTGATTAATTGTCATGGGCATGTGATTAGATTGAGAAATCAATTATGTGTTTAGGATAGTTCATTGAATCATTTCATCATGCACTTCATGTGCATTAATTTAGAATGAGATAGAGATATCCTTCTAGATTTAGAATCTTTTGATAGAACATTTGATTAGCTTAATTGAGAGATTGGTTGATTAGGTGAGGAGACCCAAACAATTAGTGAATTCATAGTACCTTAAAAGGGAATATTGCTTATGATTTAGTACCTAATTAGGGAACTCATAGAGTAATTAGTACCTAGTGGGAGGTGTTTGCTATTGTCTCGATCCTATGTGCGTTTGGGAGCCTTGTTGAGGGCCTACATCCTATCCATCTCAAGAGAGAGTTTAGGTGGAATTAGTGATCGCTTCTATACCTTGTCCATGAGAGATTAGAATTAATTGCATGATTACTTAATTATCTATGCCATGATTGTTGTTAATCTCATCCTTGCATCATTTGGAACCATTCTTATCTTTGCATTCATTTTATCTTTATTTCTTGCTTTAGCATAATTGCATTCATTTGCTCCTATCCGCTCCTTTCCGTCGTCCTTATAAAATCACGATAAGCTTGAGATCGCTTAAACTCTAGCACGTTCCTCCCTGTGGTTCGATAATTTTTTTAATTGGTCATGCCCACTATATTATGGCTAATCAAATGGCGCCGTTGCCGAGGAGGTAACGGTCGCTAGTAGTTTGACGAAGGATTGTTTAGAGTGGTCTTAATAAGGATATTTTTTTTATTTTGGCATCTTATATTTGCTTTGGAAAATTTTGTTCTAATTTTTCTTTTCTTTTATAGGTGCATACCTTGAGAAGGAAGAAGAAGGAGAGCAACCCCAAAAATATGAGCTACATGGATATTCTTCGAGATATGGTGAATAGAAGTGTTCATTCTGCTATGAACACACAAGGAAATTTTCAAAGATTTCAAATGCCAAATGGTGAACCTAATTTGCAACCGGATTTTGGAGTACAAAATATGCAATTCCAACAACAAGGTTATGAGAATTTTGGAGTTCCTCATCAAATGCATCATCAAGTATACCCTCAAGGTGTGGAAGATGTTTTTCAAGGAAATTTTTCTAAAAATCAAGAAGGAAATCAACCACAACTATGGGAAAATTTTCAAGACTCCAACACCTCTTATTCCGCCCAACGTGACTACCAAGAGAAGCTTAGAGATGAGTTGATTGAAAAAATTATGGAGCATATGGAAGAGGGGAGGAAGTCTAATCAAGCGTGGATTGATAGAATCGGAAACTTGTGTGAAATGATGATGAATACAATGGTAGCATTCAATGTTAAGTTGGATTCATTGGAGCACCAAGTAAGTCAAATAGTGTCCACCGTGGAGAAACTTCAAGAAGAGAACAAGCAAGCCTTCTACCTCCAGAACGAAAAGTGAATGCATGGTCATTAAGGATCGAAACGAGACTAGTTTGGGGGTTGATGAGGTTATGAAGGAAAAGAGAGAAAGGGTGCCCAAGTGGGTGAAAGCTAAAGAGTTGAAAGAAGAGTTGAAGGGGGAATTCGATAGATTTGTCGAGTCTCTTGAAGAGATGGTAGAGAAAGTCAAGATTCAAAATCAAAAAGAGATTCATGCCATTATGGAAGAAAAGCCTAAACCTTCTCATTTTATTGAAATTTCAAATTCTCTTAAGAACTTCCATGATTTTATTGATAAAAATTTGTTTGGTGATTGTAGGAAAAAGGTTGCAAGAGGGCACCAATACTTGTCAATGCCCGAATTCTTACCGGGGGATGTGGTTGAAGTTCAAAATGCATATAAAGCCCCATGAAAAAAGTGGAACAAGTGGAAAGGGCCATTCCTTGTGAAGAACGCCTTCGGAGACCAATTGCTTGAACTATTTAATAAGAAGGGAAACGTTCTTGTGGTTGAGCATGAGGGCACAAGGCACTACTTCAAGAAGAAACCTATGATAGTGCCTAAGGACTATTCAAGACCACCATGAGCTAAAGACTCTCGTCCGGCTTGAAGACGTTAAACTTAGCGCTAGATGGGAGGCAACCCATCATTATCTTTATTGCTTTATTTAGTATTTTCAATAAGGATGGTAGATTTGTTATTTCTTGCATTTTTGGCATGTAGGTTGATTGTGCTTGTGAGGAAGATGCGTATTGAAGACACGAAGGGTGCTTGAATTGAAGTGTGTAAGTTCGTCACACCACTTTTTGCAAACTTAATTCGAAACTCTTGTTTCAATCTAAGTTTGGGGGGATATGGTTTGGTGTGACGTACTTTGTTTTGAAAGCATATACTTTTCGTATTTTTGGGCTAATTTTAAAAATTTTCTCATGAGTTTGGTTAGATTTTGGTATGATTGGTTGTGTTGAAGTGTATGATAGTCCATATTTATAATGAAGTTGTTGAACTAATGGTGTTTGTTGAGTCTTTGAGCATGAGTGAAAGGTATTAGAAGCATGAATGGAGCTTGGAGCTAACGCTTTCATTATCAAATGCCTATTAAGGGAGTACTCTACACCTTATCACTTCTAGTTGCTTGACATATTTTGATTTGAATTGATGGATTAACATGCTACTTTATGTGTTATGTCTTTGGGAGGTTTTCTTTTCAATCAAGGATGGGGATGATTGTGAGCTTACATTGTTATGGATGATTGAATATGTGCTTCATTTTCTAATGATGGTGATTGTTGTTTTTGCATGTTATGTGTTTTTGTTTTGTTTCTTGTTTGTTGAGTCTTTATTTTATGTTTTGTGTGTTTTCTTATTTTTGTCTTGGTATGTTTGGTGGTTTGTTTTGGGATGTTGTGAGTCATTTTTGAACATGAGTGGTGATATGTTGTGGTAGTAAGTGAAGACAAGTTATGATTAAGAATCTCTACATTTTCGAATTGTGACATGTTTTACTTAACTTGTTCAATTTTGAGATGAATGTGGTGTAATAAGTTTCTTAAGGTCCAATGCATAAGCTTGTGAGAATTTGAGCCTCAACCGTGCATACATGGTTTTTCTTCATGAGTGGATTGGTTGTGTTTGATAAGCTAGAACTTGCTCAAGGACTATAGGAACGAGCCCGATTTGTGGAGATTAGTGAAATGATCTTAGGCCATCATTGTTATTCATAGTCAGTGCCATATATTTTCCTACCATGTACATCATCCCTAGTTAACAATTTTAAGCCTTTAAGCCATTTTATTGTGAATTTAGCACACTACAAGCCTTAATTACCCACTTGAGCCTTACATACATACCTTTTGTGTGAGTGATTAAGGAGATGGTAACTAGAAAGGTTTGATTGAAGAACAAAAGAAAGAAAGGAAATGGTAACAAGCAAGAAAAAGGATGAAAAGAGCAACAACAAGAAGGCACATGCAACCTCAAAGTTAGAAAAAGAGCAAATCAACATCAAAATGCTTAAGTAAATAAAATTCAAAGATAGGAAGCATGCATCAAAAGAAGCTCAATCCAAGAAAAGTTAATGAATAGTGCTTGAGATTGTAAAGATAAGAAAGGAAGAAAGAAAAGTGGAGAAGTTGAGGAAGTTGATCATCTCTTCAATTACTTACACTTGTTTAGTCACTATTATCCACATTCTTCCTACCTTACCAAAGAGCCTATCATTACATCCCAATTAAAGACCTTTTTGATCATTAATTTATACTTTGGTGGTTTGTGAATGTAGTCCATGAGCAAGCTTATAGCGAGTCGAGCTAATCGGTTAATGAGTGATGATTTACCCTACTTTAAAGAGTGTTGAGTGACATTTATAACCTATGTGAGACTTGGACTAAAAAGGGACTATATTACACTTTTATTCTCTTTAGATTGAACTTGTTAAGTTTTCATGTCATGAGTTTAATGATGTAGGATGACTTAGCATAAATTGTAATTCTTATTGCTATCGATGTATTATTACTTATGTTCGCTTAGTCTTTTCCTAGGTGAAAAACTCTCCCCTTGGTTTATCATTTTCATTGTTCGGGGACGCACAACACTTTAAGTTTGGGAGTGTGATGAGTGATATTTTCACCTAAATTTTAGTGTCTTTTTATATGTGTTTTCGTATTATTTTATTCGTATTTGTGTTCTATTTAGTTGTGTTTTGTGTTTTTATGGAAATATGTGTGAATGAACTTAAATGTATAATTTCCAGGTAAAAAAGAGATTCTAGGGGCAACAAGGAAGACGTAGGAAAAAGCGGATCTCAATTCGGAGTTGAAACGAGGGAGAATGAGTCAAAGCAAAATGCTGAAAAACGCACGCCCAACTTGTAAAATTTTTCTGTACTCTTTTGGAACTGAAAACTTGAAGTGTGATAGATGATTGAAAAGCCACAGAAAAGAGGATCGTTTTGGTATAAGAAACACTACAATTGGAGCCCAGACGAGAAAGTTATGATTAAAATGGTGACGTCGCGCAAGTGGTCCTATTCAGCACGGTTGTGATATTTTTCATGACTTGTTACTCCTTCAAATATTGGAAGTTTTGTCAAATCATTATATGGATAGAAAGCTAATGAAAAGAGGATCACGTGAGCGCAAGAATTACTCAAATTGGAGATCGGATGTGGAAGTTATGCGCGAAACAATGAGACTGCGCGGCCAGCAGCTACACGGGACGTGTACCGAACTCGCCCCTGTAACAGTTGGGCGAGTTCGGACACCTGAAACGCCTACACGGCCACCCCTGTGGCCGTGTACCGTACACGGGCCGTGTAGGTACTTTTTCTGCAAAAAAAATCAGAATTCTTCCAGAAGCTTCCCAAGGGGTATAAATACCAAATACTTCAATATTTGAGTAGATTTTCGAAGGGTTTCACTCCTACACGCACCTGACACACCATTTCCTCCATTTTTTACTTTATCTTCATCCATTCTTCATCCACCCATCTACACTTGATCCCCTCCATCAAATCCATCATCCAAGTGATCAAGGAAGCAAGGGAGAGTGAGATCACAAGAAGAAGAAGGAGATCTCTATTGAAGCACTTCAAAGGGGGAATCTAATTCTAATTTTTGTGCATTTCTTTATAGATTGATCATGGTTTGTAAGGATTTTAATGTCTATGTTGAATTTCTTGTAACTATGAGAGGCTAATCTCCTTTGTGAGATTAGCTCCATGATTAGTGTTGGATAATTTAGTTTTTATGCAAATTGATTTTAATCTTGAATGGGCTTTGTGTTATTTCTATCATTGATTGTTGATTGCTTGATGTATATGATGATTTGTGTGATTAATTGTCATGGGCATGTGATTAGATTGAGAAATCAATTATGTGTTTAGGATAGTTCATTGAATCATTTCATCATACACTTCATGTGCATTAATTTAGAATGAGATAGAGATATCCTTCTAGATTTAGAACCCTTTGATAGAACATTTGATTAGCTTAATTGAGAGATTGGTTGATTAGGTGAGGAGACCCAAACAATTAGTGAATTCATAGTACCTTAAAAGGGATTATTGCTTATGATTTAGTACCTAATTAAGGAACTCATAGAGTAATTAGTACCTAGTGGGAGGTGTTTGCTATTGTCTCGATCCTATGTGCGTTTGGGAGCCTTGTTGAGGGCCTACATCCTATCCATCTCGAGAGAGAGTTTAGGTGGAATTAGTGATCACTTCTATACCTTGTCCTTGAGAGATTAGAATTAATTGCATGATTACTTAATTATCTATGCCATGATTGTTGTTAATCTCATCCTTGCATCATTTGGAACCATTCTTATCTTTGCATTCATTTTATCTTTATTTTTTGCTTTAGCATAATTGCATTCATTTGCTCCTATCCGCTCCTTTCCGTCATTCTTATAAAATCACGATAAGCTTGAGATCGCTTAAACTCTAGCACGTTCCTCCCTGTGGTTCGATAATTTCTTTAATTGGTCATGCCCACTATATTATGGCTAATCACAGGGGCGCCCATGCCAAGGCCACGCTTGCCCATGCCTTGGCCCATGGCCACAGTTGCCCACGCCCATTGCCTGGGATTGCCCACGGGTGGTGCCTGGGATTGCCCATGACTTTGTACTCGTGCGTTCTCCCGAGATACCATTCGATTTTTCCCTCGGAACGTGTTAGGGTAGGTTGGTGCGGTCTCATGACCTGGAACTTTTTCCAGGACTTACATGTTTCCGATCCAAAAGCTACAGAACCTCGCGGTGGGAATGGGGTTTTATGTGGGGGGATTGGGAGGGGACGAATCGAAGCGACGAAGGGCTGAATCTCAGCGGATCGTGGCAGGAAGGCCACTCTGCCGCTTATAATACTCGGTCGCATATTTAAGTCGTCTGCAAAGGATTCTACCCGCCGCTCGATTGAAATTGTACTTTGAGACAACCCACGTAGCTTTTCCACCGTGGGGGCTTGGTCAACGTCATGTGCCCTTGGGGGCCCGGGGCCCCTACTGTGGGTCGGGGAGCGGACGTTGATTGCATGCGTCGCGTCTAGCTCGGATTCTGACTTAGAGACATTCAGTCATAATCCAGTGCACGGTAGCTTCGCGACACTGGCTTTTCAACCAAGCGCGATGACCAATTGTGCGAATCAGTGGTTCCTCTCATACTAGGTTTAATCACTATTGCGACACCATCATCAGTAGGGTAAAACTAACCTATCTCACGATGGTCTAAACCCATCTCATGTTCCCTATTGGTGGGTGAATAATCTAACACTTGGTGAATTCTGCTTCATAATGATAGGAAGAGCTGACATCGAAGGATCCAAAAGCAACGTCGCTATGAACGTTTGGCTGCCATAAGCCAGTTATCCCTGTGGTAACTTTTCTGACACCTCTAGCTTCAAATTCCGAAGGTCTAAAGGAACGTTAGGCCACACTTTCATGGTTCGCATTTGTACTGGAAATTAGAATCAAACGAGCTTTTACCCTTCTGTTCCACACGAGATTTCTATTCTCGTTGAGCTCATCTTAGGACACCTGCGTTATCTTTTAACAGATGTGTCGCCCCAGCCAAACTCCCCACCTGACAATGTCTTCCGCCCGGATCGGCCCACCGGGGTGAGCCTTGGGTCCAAAAAGAGGGGCGATGCCCTACCTCTGATTCACGGAATAAGTAAAATAACGTTAAAAGTAGTGGTATTTCACTTTCGCCTTTCGGCTCCCACTTATCCTACACCTCTCAAGTTATTTCACAAAGTCGGACTAGAGTCAAGCTCAACAGGGTCTTCTTTCCCCGCTGAATCCGCCAAGCCCGTTCCCTTGGCTGTGGTTTCACTGGATAGTAGACAGGGACAGTGGAAATCTCTTTTATCCATTCATACGCGTCACTAATTAGATGATGAGGCATTTGCCTACCTTAAGAGAGTCATAGTTACTCCTGATGCCTCTAATCATTGGCTTTACCCGATAGAACTCGCACTAGAGCTCCAGATATCCTGAGGGAAACTTCAGAGGGAACCAGCTACTAGATGGTTCGATTAGTCTTTCGCCCCTATATCCAAGTCAAACGAATGATTTACATGTAGTCGAGTCATTGTTCGCGCAAGGAATTTTCGAAACCCTAGGGGGGCGAAAATTCTCTCTCGACTTTTCTCTCCCGAAAACTCGTGGCTGGCGGCGCCTCCCGCCCTCAGCCCGTCTCCGACCATCTTCTACCGCCGCAAGTCTTCGCCGTTTCTTCCCTTGTTGCCGGCGCCCCTCGCCGTCAACGCCCGACTGATCGCACCGCTCCCCACGGCGGTGTTAGAGGGTTTTTCTCCATTCATGCTCTCCGCCTAGACTTTTCTTGATGGGCAAGAAATCTAGAAGTAGGACGCCTACAAGGGCGCCGCCAGATTTGCATGTGGAGGATGACTCGTTCAAGTCGGTGAAGGACCGGACGAAGGAGATCGAGAGGAAGAAAGCACGGAAGGAAGCTGTCTTGGTGGACAATCCATCTCTGGATGACGGCGCCGCCTTGGCTAGGGCCATCGTGGCTGACCGTACGGAGATGGAAACGGAGGAGGATGTGAACGCCTTAGCTCTTGTCGTGGTGGACACTCCGGATGGCACCGCGTCCAATAGCCCCACTCGGGGCCTTGTTGATACGGCCATGGAAAGTGTTACCCCCGACGCCCCCATCGTCCGAAACCCTAGCCCTAGGCGAAAGGTGTCGGCGGACGGGAGGCGTAGTACTTCGTCGGGTGCTCGGCGCAGGCTGGAGGTGGACACGCCCACTTCGTCCCCTTCTCGGCAGGCAGACGACACCCCCAGGCCAGGCGCTGGAACTCGACGGGATGGCGAGACTGCCGAACTCTCTCGGTAGTTCGTTGCGGGTGGTGGTAGTGCCGAGGCTTCTCGGCAGGATGACATGGGCTTCCGGCAGGCGCTGGTAGCCACTCGGCAGGAGGAGTCCAGGCGCAACCCTGGCTCCCCGTCTCGGCAAAACGCTCCAGGCGTGGGCGGCACCTCTCGGCAGACGCCGGGCGCAAATCCTCGGCAGGCGCCGGGCGGCGGCTCTCGGCAGGAGCCGGGCGATGTGAACATGGGCGAGGGTTCCTCGGCAGGACCCGAACAGGCGGGCGGTGCGAACCAGCACAAAGGACAAGGTGGCTCGGGGAAGGGTTCCGCTCCCAAGGAACCGATAGACTATTCCAAGTTTGTCAACAAGAATAACATTGATCCGGATAGAAAACTTGAATACATCGCACCCTGCGATGGAGTGGCCTATCTAGATCCGAAGGATGACTCAGATGCATGGAAGTTCACTCTGGTTGGATACTTTTCGGGACGTTTTCCAGGGATGCAGGCTCTCCACGCCATATGCAGGTCTTGGGCCGTTAAGTACACACTCATCATGCATCAGTCGGGTTGGATTATTTTCCGTCTCTGCTCGGAGGAGGATGTCAATAGGGTACTTGATAAAGCCCCTCATTCCATATGGGAGAGGTATCTCATGCTCGAGAGACTCCCAAGGGCCTTTCAGTTCGATGATCGAGAAATTTCCCACGTTCCAGTTTGGATACGTCTTCCGTCCTTCCCTTTGGAACTGTGGACAAAAAATCACATCAGTAAGATTGCCTCTTTGGTCGGTCGACCTATTATGGTAGATGATATCTCGGTGAAAGCCGATCGGGTGTCTTATGTTCGAGTGCGTGTGGATATTGATGTATCGTTGGAACTGCCCAAGGAGGTTACCTTCAACTATCGAGGTGCCAACTATACCCAAACTGTACTGTACGAACGTCTCCCAGCGTATTGTACAAAGTGCAGGAAGTTTGGTCATCTGGTAGGAGATTGTGATGAGGGGGAAGAGAGGAATAATGGGGAGAAGGAGACACCCGTCCAAGCCACACACGCTGAGAACGGGGTGGACGAAGAAGGTTTTCAACAGGTTGGATCGAATAAGAAGAAGAAGGCGAGAAGCAGAAGCAGGAAGAAGAAGGCCTCGGCTGCCCCACCTGTTAAACAACCGAACACTGTAGTTTCATCGGGGAGATATCAAATCCTCGATCCTTTGGATCCTGATGATTCACGGATCAACAAACGGGAAGGAAAGCAACCCACCCAAGTCAACACTAGGAAAACTTGGGCGTCGGAGACAGAGGATGAGGATGAGGAGGCCGTTGGGCGAAAGGGACGCTCCCCTCTAACTAGTGTTCCACCGAGAGCTGATGGAGGGAAGCGCGGCACTGGAATCATCATCCGGGAGCCGCCGGATCAAGGGAATGGAACGGGACGAGGCGGGGGCTCCTCCCCCAATGTTCGTCAATGAAGTTACTCACGTGGAATGTGCGAGGGCTCTCAGCCTCTCGCGCACAGCGAGCAGCCCGCAGGTTAGTTCGCAAGCATAATGTGTGTCTGGTTGGTTTTCTAGAAACTAGATTATCTGTGGATAATGTGTTCGACATAGTGGGTAGAATTGTTCCAGGTTGGAATGTTGTTAATAATTTTGATATTGTTGATGGGGGGCGGATTGTGGTTGCGTGGGATTCCACCTTGCTTGCTCTTAGTAATGTTGTGCTCCATGAGCAGTGTATTTCTGGTTTGGTTCGCTGTTTGATTTCTCAACAGGAGTTCCGCATCAGTGTAGTTTACGCCCATAATGGCGTAGTTGATAGGCGTAGGCTATGGTCACATCTCTCATCGGTTGTTCTAGCAGTTAACTCTCCCTGGATCCTCCTGGGCGACTTTAACTGTGTTAGGAGACCGGATGAGCGTTCTGAGATTGTTCCTTCTCATAGGAACTGGAAAAGGGTGGATTTTGAGGAGTTGTGTGTTGAATTGGGATTGGACGATGCCAAGTCTAAAGGGTGTTTCTTCACCTGGACTAATGGCAGGACATGGAGTCGTATTGACAGAGTTCTGGTGAACTCGAACTGGGATGCCAGGTCGGGAATTGTGGAAGCCGAGTTTCTGCCCATGGGGGCCACCTCGGATCACTGCCCTGCACTAGCAACAGTGCTTAATGCGGAGCAGTCGAAGGGAAAACCGTTCAGATATGTGAACATGTGGAGTAAGAGCAGCAACTTTATGGATGTTGTGAGCGAGATCTGGGACTCACAAATTTGGGGCACCGCTCAATTCAGTTTATGTCGTCGGCTGAAACTACTCAAGCCAAAGTTACGTCTGCTTGGCAAGAGAGACTTCAGCCACATAGCTGAAAGAGCTGAGAGAGCTAGAGGAGAACTTGATAGACTCCAGATGGATAGCCAGGAAGATCCGGGTAATGCTGAGAAATGGGAGAGGGTCCGTGAGGCGGCAAAGAAAGTTGATTTTCTTTGTCACGCTGAACACCTTTTCTTTTCTCAGATGACTAGGGGTGAGTACTTGATTAATCAGGACAAACCCACAAAGTTTTTCTATAAGAAGATCAAGTCGAATAGCGTGAGGAACGTCATCTTATCCATACGCACCGAATCCGGGCGCACTTCTTCCCGCGATGAGGTAGTGGATGAATTCCTTACGTATTACAGAGACTTGTTGGGTACTGCAGGCCAGTGTGATGAGATTGATGATAGTGTGTTCGAGTGGGGATCCGTGCTGTCTGATCAGCAGGCTCACGAACTTGTTGCACCTATTACAGCCGAGGAGATTAAGGAGGTGGTGTGGAGAATGAACGGAGACAAAGCCCCTGGGCCGGATGGGTACACGGCCACTTTCTTTCGTGATGCGTGGGATGTAGTTGGTTCAGATGTTGTGGCCGCTGTCCAAGAGTTCTTCCAATCTGGGCAGCTGCTGCGACAAATGAACGCTACATTTATTACACTCATCCCGAAAGGGAAGCATGATCCCACAGTACGAGACTTCCGTCCGATCTCGTGCTGCAATGTAATTTACAAGATCATCTCTAGGGTTATAGTGGGACGAATGGCGGGGTTTATGGATGATTTGGTGGCTGAAAACGACTTTGGATTTGTGCAGAACCGTAAGATGAGGGACTGTGTGATGCTTGCTCAGGAAATAGTCAAAAACTATGGTTGGGCAAGAAACCGGATGAGCAGGAGAATGGCTGTAAAGGTGGATATAAAAAAGGCCTATGATTCAGTGGACTGGGGTTTTCTACGTGGAGTTCTGGCAGGGCTGAGGTTTCCTCAGCGTATGATAGAATGGATTATGGAGTGCGTCACTACCACTTCATTCTCCATCCTCGTCAACGGCGCCCCGGAGGGTTACTTCGATGGCAAGCGTGGCTTGCGTCAAGGTGATCCTCTGTCCTCCCTGCTCTTTGTGCTCTGCATGGATTACTTTTCCCGTCTATTCAGGAGACTCACGACAGAGGAGAACTACAAGCACCACTCTCAGTTGTGTGCTAAAGTTGGAGTTACTCACCTAGCATTCGCGGATGACTTGATCATTTTTGCTTACGGCAACCGTACCTCTGCAGTAGTGGTCGCTAGGGCACTTGATCAGTTCGCCAGAATGTCAGGTCTGGAGGTTAGTCCGGAGAAATCTCATTTGTTTATGGCTGGGGTTCCAGTGGCCGACGAACAGAGGATTCACGAAGTGTTGCCTTTTCAGGAGGGCACCTTCCCTGTACGCTATTTGGGAGTACCGCTGCAGGGGAGTAAACTTCGTGAGTATGCCTTTGAACCTCTTATTACACAGGTGGCGAACCTCATCAGGGGCTGGTCCACGCATTTATTGTCCTATGCAGGCCGACTGGAACTCATCCGATCAGTCCTGTACGGGGTAATGAACTTCTGGATCGCCATGGTGAAGATTCCCAAGGGAGTGGTGGACAGAATAGAGCGCATGATCCGGAAGTTCCTGTGGGGAACTACGAGGGGTGCAGTTCGTTGGGAGGAGGTCATTCTACCTAAGGAACAGGGCGGCCTGGGACTTAGGGGATTGGACCTTCTGAACGATGTAGCCCTGTGTGGCATGTTATGGGATGTGCATCAGGAGAAGAAGTCATTGTGGATTAAGTGGATTAATGCCATTTATCTACAGAACTCGTCTTGCTGGGATGTAGAGGTGAACTACAGCGCCTCTATAGTGTGGAAAGACATTCTGCGAGCGAGAGACAGAGTCCGAGCACGGATCGGAGGGGACCTCATCACCTCTCTCGCTTCGTGCTCGGAGATGGGGAAGCTTCGAGTGGGCAAGATGTACTGGCTTGCTGCCACCACAGCACCGGTCCATTTTGTCTACAAGAAGCTGTGGAGTCCTTGGGTGCCACAGAAACATTCGTTCAGGATGTGGATTGCCCTAAGGAACAGACTGCTTACACTGGACAGGTGGAGAAACTATGAAGGCCCGGTTGAGTGCGTGTTGTGTGTGGGCGCGGCCGAAACCAGAGACCATCTCTATTTCGGTTGCCCGTTCACAAAGCACGTGTGGAACCGGGTTAGAGATGAAGTGAAGTGGAGGAGACAAGTTACCACTTTGAGAGCCGGCCTCAAGTGGTTGAGCAGGGACCGGCGTGTGCATGCTCGAGAGAGGAGGAGGTGGACACTCGCCCTCTACGGCAGTGTCTTCCTCATTTGGAAGGCTCAGAACGAAGCGCTCTTCGAGGGTGCCCGACCTTCAGTGGATGTACTGTTTAATTCTATTATTATGCATGTGGTTAGATTTGAGTATTTGTTGACTAGATAGGCGGTTTTTCTTTTGGTTTGCTCCGTTTGGAGTTGTAATTAAAAACTGTGACATTGGCTTCGGCCTGATGCTTTGAATAATTTACATACTATTCAGCGAATGATTTACACATCGGCTAAAGTAGGAGTCACCCATTTGGCACTTGCGGACGACTTGATCATTTTTGCTTATGGCAATTGCTCCTCTGCAGAAGTGGTTGCTAAGGCCCTTGATCAGTTTGCCAGAATGTCAGGTTTGGAGATTAGTCCGGAGAAGTCCCATTTGTTTATGGCAGGTGTTCCGGAGGCTGATGAACAGGGTATTCGCGAAGTCTTGCCTTTCCAGGAAGGCACCTTCCCCGTGCGCTATTTGGGAGTACCGCTACAGGGAAGCAAGCTCCGGGAGTACGCCTTCAAACCTCTTATCACGCAGGTATCTAATCTCATCAGGGGCTGGTCCACGCATTTGTTATCCTATGCTGGCAGGCTGGAACTCATCCGGTCGGTTCTGTATGGGGTGATGAACTTTTGGATTGCCATGGTGAAGATTCCCAAAGGAGTAGTTGATAGGGTGGAGCGCATGATCCGGAAATTTCTCTGGGGTACCACGAGAGGTGCAGTTCATTGGGAGGAGGTGATTCTACCTAAGGAACAGGGTGGCCTGGGACTTAGGGGTTTCGACCTTCCTAATGATGTAGCCCTCTGTGGAGTCTTGTGGGATGTGCATTTGGAGAAGAAGTCTTTGTGGATAAAGTGGATTAATGCCATTTATCTCCAGAATTCTTCGTGTTGGGATGTTGAGGTGAATTACAGTGCCTCAATTATTTGGAAGGATATAATCCGAGCAAGGGATAGAGTTCGAGCAAGGATAGGAGGAGACATCGTTACCTCCTTAGCATTGTGCTCGGAGATGGGGAAGCTTCGTGTGGGTAAAATGTATTGGCTAGCCACTACTGCCGCACCAGTACAATTTATCTACAAGAAGCTGTGAAATCCGTGGGTACCTCAGAAGCACTCCTTCAGAATGTGGATTGCACTGAGGAATCGACTGCTCACGTTGGATAGATGGCGGGGATATGAGGGTCCGGTTGAGTGCGTTTTATGTATGGGTGCCGCTGAGACGAGAGACCATCTCTTCTTCGGGTGTCCGTTCACGATGCATGTGTGGAACCGGGTAAGAGACGAAGTGAAGTGGAGGAGACAGGTTGCCACTTTGAAGGCCGGCTTCAAGTGGTTGAGCAAGGACCGGCGTGTGCATGTTCGCGAGAGGAGGAGGTGGACATTCGCCCTCTATGGTAGTGTCTTCCTCATTTGGAAGGCTCGGAACGAAGCGCTCTTCGAGGGTGCCCGACCTTCTGTGGATGTTCTGTTTAATTCAATTATTATGCATGTGGTTAGATTTGAGTATTTGTTGACTAGATAGGCATTTTTTAATCTTTGGTTTGCTCCGTTTGGTGTTGTAATTAAAATTGTGACATTGGCCTTGGCCTGCTGCTTTGAATAATTTACATACTATTCAGCGAACGATTTACACATCAGTATTTCTGGATGGCGATGGTGAAGATCCCCAAAGGAGTTGTGGACAGAATAGAGAGGATGATATGGAAATTCCTTTGGGGAGCCTCAAGGGGTGCAGTTCGTTGGGAGGAGGTCATTCTCCCTAAGGAACAGGGTGGCCTGGGACTTAAGGGACTCGACCTGCTGAACGATGTAGCTCTTTATGGCGTGCTGTGGGATGTGCATCAGGAGAAGAGATCGCTATGGATCAAATGGATTAATGCCATTTATCTGCAGTCCTCTTCGTGCTGGGATGTTGAGGTGAATTACAGTGCCTCAATTGAGTGGAAGGATATACTCCGTGCGAGGGATAGGGTTAGAGCACGGATTGGTGGGGACATGGTTTCCACTTTGGCTTCATGTTCGGAGATGGGAAGGCTTCGTGTAGGTAAGTTATATCGGCTTGTTTCAGACTCTATGATGGTACAACCTATCTACAAGAAGTTATAGAGTCCATGGGTTCCTTAGAAGCATTCGTTCAGGATGTGGCTCGCTGTGAGGAACCGCCTGCTTACCATGGACAGATGGAGACACTACGAAGGCCCGGTTGAATGCGTGTTGTGCGTGGGGACCCCCGAATAGAGAGATCATCTTTTCTTCGGGTGTCCGTTCCTAAGGCAAGTATGGAACCGAGTAAGGCATGAAGTGGAGTGGAGGAGACAGCTTACCACGTTGAAGGTCGACTTCAAGTGGCTCAGCAAGGATCGACGAGTGCATGTACGCGATAGGAGGAGGTGGACGCTCGCTTTTTATGGAAGCGTCTTCCACATATGGAAGGCTCGGAACGAAGCACTCTTCGAGGGTGCCCGACCTTCTCCGAATGGCTTGATTAATTCCATACTTATGCATGTAATTAGATTCGAGTATTTGTTATCTAGATAGGCGCAGTTTTCTTTGGTTGCTCCGCTTTGGAGTTGTAATTATATGTATTTGTGATTCTAGCTTTGGCCTCTTGTTTTTGAATAATTAACATATCGTTCATAGGCGAAACCAGGTGACAGCAGTAGATATTGAAATTCCCTGGGAGGCAAGTTTTTGTTACCGTCGATCCGGACGTCCGTTCATCACGAAACTTTGCACGCTCCATCAAAATCGTGCAAGGAATTTATTTTTAAAGTCGGAATTTAGTTTCGAGATTCCAATTTTTTTTATAATTTTTTTCAGCGCATTCAATATGTCGGGCGACATCGAACGTGCCCACATAACGATGGATGAGGTCGGTTGAGATTGCACGACCCATCAAAATTGAGCAAGGAATTCATTTTTTGAGTCAAATTTCACTTTTGAGATTCGAATTCATTTTTAGTAGTTTTCCCGCTCATGCCCGTTGCCTAGTATTGCAGGGGGTTGCCTAGGATTGCCCACGCCCGTTGCATTGGATTGCCCATGCCGGGGGTTGCCTAGGAAGAACCTCGTCGGGCTGCCCATGGCTGCCCATGGTTGCCCACGGTTGCCCATAGTGGTTACCTAGGATGGCCCGTGCTGAGCCCCGTCGGGTTGCCCATGGCTGCCTACGGTTGCCCATAGTTGCCTGGAAAGAACCCCATCGGGCTGCCCATGGTTGCCTCGGATTGCGCATGCCGGGTGCCAGGGGTTGTCCAGGAAGAACCTCGTCGGGTTGCCCATGGTCGCCTAGGAATGCCCACGCCCGTTGCCTGGGGTGCCCATGGGGGTTGCCCACGCCCGTTGCCTAGGATTTCTTACGACGGGTGCCTGGGCGTGCCCATGCCATGGCACATGCCCACGGGGTCTCCCATGTATGCCCACACCCGTTGCCACGGGTTGCCCATGCACATGCCATGCTTGCACGGCCCATGCCCACGGCTGTAGCCACGAGTTGCCCATGCACACAGGGCATGCTTTCACGGCCCATGCCAACGGCTTGCCAACGGCCGTTGCTTTGGCTTACCTATGCCATGGCCCATGCCTAACTCCCATTGCCCACGGGGGTCGCCCACGGCTTGCCCACGCCCGTTGCCATGGGTGCCCATGCACAGGCCATGCTTGCACAGTCCATGCCTACGGCAGTTGCCTTGGCTTGCCCATGCCATGGCCCATGCCCAACTCCAGTTTCCCACGGTCGCCCACGTATACCCACGCCCGTTGCCACGGATTGCCCATGCACAGGCAATGCTTGCATGGCCCATGCCCACGGCCGTTGCCTTGGCTTGCCCATGCCATAGATCCTGCCCAACAACCGTTGCCCACAGGTTGCCCATAAGGGTCGCCCACGTATACCCACACCCGTTGCCACGGGTTGCCCACGCCCATTGCCACGGATTGCCCATGCCCGTTGCCACGGGTTGCCCATGCACAGGCCATGCTTGCACGGCCCATGCCCACGCCTTGCCCACGGCCGTTGCCATGGCTTGCCTATGCCATGGCCCATGCCCAACTCCCATTGCCCACGGGTTGCCCACGCCCGTTACCACGGGTTACCCATGCAAAGACCATGCTTCCATGGCCCATGCCCACGCCTTGCCCACGGCCGTTGCCATGGCTGTTGCCATGGCTTGCACGCCCATGCCCACGCCTTGCCCACGGGTTACCCATGCACAGGCCATGCTTGCATGGCCCATGCCCAACTCCCGTTGCCCATGGTTCCCCACTAGGGTCGCCCACGGCTTGCCCAACTCCCGTTGCCATAGGTTGCCCATGCACAGGCCATACTTGCATGGCCCATGCCCATGGCCGTTGCCTTTGCTTGCTCATAACATGGCCCATTTCCAACTCCCGTTGCCCACGGTCGCCCACGATTGCCCACGGGGGTTGCCCACGTATGCCCACGCCCGTTGCCGCGGGTTGCCCATGCACAGGAAATGCTTGCACAGCCCATGCCCACGGCTTGCCCATGGCTGTTGCCTTGGCTTGCCCATGCCATGGATCCTGCCCAACAACCGTTGCCCACGAGGGTCGCCCACGTATACCCACACCCGTTGCGACAGGTTGCCCATGCCCATTGCCACGGGTTGCCCATGCCCGTTGCCACGGGTTACCCATGCACAGGCCATGCTTGCACTGCCCATGCCCACGCCTTGCCCACGGCCGTTGCCATGGCTTGCCTATGCCATGGCCCATGCCCAACTCCCGTTGCCCATGGGTTTCCCACACCCGTTGCCACGGGTTACCCATGCATAGACCATGTTTCCATGGCCCATGCCCACGCCTTGCCCACGGCCGTTGCCATGGCTGTTGCCATGGCTTGCACGCCCATGCCCACGCCTTGCCCACGGGTTACCCATGCACAGGCCATGCCTGCATGGCCCATGCCCAACTCCCGTTGCCCATGGTTGCCCACTAGGGTCGCCCACAGCTTGCCCACGCCCATTGCCATAAGTTGCCCACGTACAGGCCATACTTGCACGGCCCATGCCCACGGCCGTTGCCTTGGATTGCCCATACCATGGCCCATTTCCAACTCCCGTTGCCCATGGTTGCCCATGGTTGCCCACGGGGGTCGCCCATGTATGCCCACGCCCGTTGCCGCGGGTTGCCCATGCACAGGAAATGCTTACACAGCCCATGCCCACGGCCGTTGCTTTGGCTTGCCCATGCCATGGCCCATGCCTAGCTTCCGTTGCCTACGGTTGCCCACGGGGGTCGCCCACGTATGCCCACGCCCATTGCCACGGGTTGCCCATGCACAGGCAATGCTTGCACGGCCCATGCCCATGGTTTGCTCACGGTCGTTGCCTTGGCTTGCCTATGCCATGGCCCATGCCCAACTCCTATTGCCCACGGTCGCCCACGACGGTGTCCCATGTATGACCACTCATGTTGCCATGGGTTGCCCATGCACAGGCCATGCTTGCACGGCCCATGCCCATGGCTTGCCCATGGCCGTTGCCTTGGCTTGCCCATGCCATGGCCCATGCCCAACTCTCATTGCCAACGGTTGCCCACAGGTTGCCCATGCCCATTGCCACGAGTTCCCCATACACAGGCCATGCTTGCATGGCCCATGCCCACGCCTTACCCACGGCCGTTGCCATGGCTTGCCCATGCCATGACCCATGCCCAACTCCCCTTACCCACGGTTACCCACGGCTTGCCCATGCCCGTTGCCATGGGTTGCCCATGCACAGGCCATGCTTGCACGGCCCATGCCCATGTCTGTTGCCTTGTCTTGCCCATGACAAGGCCCATTTCCAACTCCCGTTGCACACGGTTGCCCACGGGGGTCGCCCACATATGCCAATGCCTGTTGCCACGTGTTGCCCATGCATAGGCAATGCTTGCACAGCCCATGCCCACGGCTTACCCACGACTGTTGCCTTGGCTTGCCCATGCCCAACTCCCGTTGCCCGCGGTTGCCCACGGGTGTTGCCCACGTATGCCCATGCCCGTTGCCACGGGTTGTCCATGCACAGGCAATGCATGCGCGGCCCATGCCCATGGCTTGCTCACGATCGTTGTCTTGGCTTGCCCATGCCATGGCCCATGCCTAACTTCCGTTGCCCATGGTCGCCCACGATCGTCGCCCACGTATGCCCACGCACGTTGCCACGGTTTGCCCATGCACAGGCCATAATTGTACGGCCCATGCCCATGGCTTGCCCACGGCCTTTGCCTTGGCTTGCCCATGCCATTGCCTATGCCCAACTCACATTGCCCAAGGTTGCCCACGGCGGTCGCCCACGTCTGCCCACACCCGTTACCATGGGTTGCCCACGCCCGTTGCCATGGGTTGCCTATGCACAGGCCATGCTTGCACGGTCCATGCCCACGCCTTGCTCACGGCCATTGCCATGGGTTGCCCATGCCATGGCCCATGCCCAACTCCCGTTGCCCAAAATTGCACATGAGGGTCGCCCACGGCTTGCCCATGCCCGTTGCCATGGGTTGCCCATGCACAGGCCATGCTTGCACGGCCCATGCCCACGGCCGTTGTCTTGGCTTGCCCATTTCGTGGCCCATTTCCAACTCCCGTTGCCCACGGTTGCCCACAGGGGTCGCCCACGTATGCCCACGCTCGTAGCCACGGGTTGCCCATACACAGGCAATGCTTGCATGGCCCATGCCCACGACTTGCCCATGGCCGTTGCCTTGGCTTGCCAATGCCTTGGCCCATGCCCAACTCCTGTTGCCCACGGTTGCCCATGGGGGTCGCCCACGTATGCCCACGCTCATTGTCACGGGTTGCCCATGCACAAGCAATCCTTGCTCGGCCCATTCCCACGGCTTGCTCACGGCCATTTCCTTGGCTTGCCCATGCCATGGCCCACGCCCAACTGCCATTACCCACGGTCGCCCATGACGATCGCCCACGTATGCCCACGCACGTTGCAATGGGTTGCTCACACACAGGCTATGCCCACGGCTTTCCCACTGCCATTACATTGGCTTGCACGTGCCATGGCCCATGCCCAACTCCCGTTGCCCATGGTTGCCCACGGCGGTCGCCCACGGGTTGCCCATGCAAGGCCATGCTTGCACGGCCCATGCCCACGGCTTGCCAACGGCCATTGCCTTGGCTTGCCCATGCCATGGTCCATGCCCAACTCCTGTTGCCCACGGTTGCCCACAGGTTGCCCATGCACAGGCCATGCTTGCATGGCCCATGCCCACGCCTTACCCACGGCCGTTGCCATGGCTTTCCCATGCCATGGTCCATGCCCAACTCTCGTTGCCCACGGTGCCCACGCCCTATTGCCATGGGATGCCCATGCACAGGCCATGCTTGCACGGCCCATGCCCACGGCCGTTGCCTTAACTTGCCCTTGACATGGCCCATTTCAAACTCCTGTTGCACACGGTTGCCCACAGGAGTCATCAACATATGCCCACGCCCATTGCCACGTATTGCCCATGAACAGGCAATGCTTGCACTACCCATGCCCACAGCTTACCCACGGCCATTGCCTTGACTTGCCCATGCCAAACTCTCGTTGCCCACGGGGGTCGCCCACGTATGCCCACGCCCGTTGCCACGGGTTGTCCATGCAAAGGCAATGCATGCATGGCCCATGCCCACGGCTTGCTCACGGTCGTTGCCTTGGCTTGCCCATGCCTCAGCTCATGCCAAACTTCCGTCGCCCACGTTCGCCAACGACGGTCGCCCACGTATACCCATGAACGTTGCCACGGGTTGCCCATGCACAGGCCATGATTGCACGGCCAATGCCCACGGCTTGCCCACGGCCGTTGCCTTGGCTTACCCATGCCATGGCCCATGCCCAACTCACGTTGCCCAAGGTTGCCCACGGCGGTTGCCCACGTATACCCACACCCGTTGCCATGGGTTGCCTATGCACATGCCATGCTTGAATGGCCCATGCCCACGCCTTGCCCACGGCCATTGCCATGGGTTGCCCATGCCATGGCCCATGCCTAACTCCCGTTGCCCACGGTTGCCCACGGGGGTTGCCCACGGCTTGCCCATGCCCGTTGCCACGGGTTGCCTATGCACAGGCCATGCCTGCACGACCCATGCCCACGGCCGTTGTCTTGGCTTGCCCATGCTGGGCCCATTTCCAACTCTCGTTGCCCACGGTTGCTCACGGGGGTCGCCCACGTATGCCCACGCCCGTAGCCACGGGTTGCCCATACACAGTCAATGCTTGCACGGCCCATGCCCATGGCTTGCCCATGGCCATTGCCTTGGCTTGCCCATGCCTTGGCCCATGCCCAACTCTTGTTGCCCATGGATGCCCAAGGCGGTCGCCCACGAAGGTTGGCCATGGGTTGCCCATGCACAGGCAATGCATGCATGGCCCATGCCCACGGCTTGCCAACGGCTGTTGCCTTGGCTTGTCCATGTCATGGCCCATGCCCAACTCCCGTTGCCCATGGTTCCCCACGGGGGTCGCCCACTTATGCCCAAACCCATTGCCATGGGTTGCCCACGCCTGTTGCCCATGCACAGGCCATGCTTGCACGGCCCATGCCCACGCCTTGGCCATGGCCGTTCCTAGGCTTGTCCATGCCATGGCCCTTGCCCAACTCCCGTTGCCCACATTTTCCCACGGCGGTCACCCACGTATGCCCATGCCCATTGTCACGGGTTGCCCGTGCGCAGGCCATGCTTGCACCGCCCATGCCCACGGCTTGCCCACGGCCGTTGCCTTGGCTTGCCCATGCCATGGCACATGTCCAACTCCTATTGCCCACGGTTGCCCACGGGGTCTCCCACGTATGCCCACGCCCATTGTCACGGGTTGCCCATGCACAAGCAATGCTTGTACAGCCCATGCCCACGGCTTGCCCACGGCCGTTGCCTTGGCTTTCCCATGCCATGGCCCATGCCCAACTCCCATTGCCCATGGGTTGCCCATTCACAGGCCACGCTTGCATGGCCCATGCCCACGGCT